>JAPWDM010000028.1:775000-1022500 GCA_035578155.1 Brachynemurus nebulosus
TAACAAGTTTCATCCAAAATGAATTTTTCGGATATATAGGCACTTAAATTTTCGAAATTTCTAAATTAATTTAAAATAGAGTTAGTCTCCAGAAATTTTGTATTATGGTAAATTTAATGTAATAAATGACAAGTATATAAGTATAGTAATTATAAAGCATTCGCATAGAACAATAGTTTTAAGTATACATGCACATAAGCAAAATAATTTTTGAATTTTCCTGAAGGAAGGAAATATTTTCCCGTAATAAAAAGTATCCTAAATGTTGACGCAGGTAATAAGTTATCACTACACCAGATTTCATAAAAATCCGTTCAATAGTTTTCGCGTAATATGTGCACATGCTCAAAAAGTTTTTTTATTTTCCTGTGGGAATGAGCCACTTTCCCGAAATAAAAAGTATCTGAGATGCGGACTCAGGTAATAAGTTATCACCACACCAAATTGCATCAAAATCCGTTCAATAGTTTTTGCGTACTGTATGCACATGCTCAACATGGTTTTTCCATTTTCCCGTGGGAATGAGACATTTTGTCGAAGTAGAAAGTATCTTAGATGTTGATCCGGGTAATAAGTTGTCGGCACACCAAATTTCATTAAAATCCATCCAGTAGTTTTTGTGTGATGCGTGAACAGACGAACAGACAGACAGACAGACAGACAGACAAAAATTTAAAAAATCGCTGTTTTGATATCTACATCGATAACTATTTACAGTATCTGCACAATTTTTAAAAAATATTCCCTATACAGAAACGGTCTCCTTACATTTGTATTATATGTATAGATTACCTATTAATGGCTCTTTATTTAAAATATTAATTTTTTTTTAAAATAAATCGCCCCCTGTTCTAAGAAATATATATTTTTTAAATTTTTATAAAATTTCTTATGAAAGTGAGCTTCTTATACAATTTTATTTTGTATTAATGTATTTTATTTTGTATTAATGTGAAACATGAACATTTAAATGTTGGCAATTTCTGTATTGTGGCGTTATCTATCTAGCGCGTTAGTTAACTACTTTATTTAAAAGTTCGAATAAAATTCCAGTCATTTTAATTTTCAATTGTTCAATAACTTCAGTACCTTCAGTATCATAAAAGCAAGCAAAATAATATTACAATTTATTTATGTAGATACATATATGATGGAAAGTTAAGAAAAGAAAATGTTTTTTTGGAAGTTCGTGTTTAAGGTAAAATCGAAAAAACTTGGAAAATTTAATTAGTAATTAATTTTTTTTAAATATTTTTAGGTTTGGTTGTAAATGAATCTACTGTTGATCTTTTAATATGATACTGAACTATTCATTATTTAAAATGAAAAATTGTGTACTTATTAGATGATGAAAATAAAAAATTAGTAGTTTGAAAAACCGAAACAAATCGACCGACGTCTTGAAAAAGTCTGTCGGGACACCGGAGCAACGGAGCTAGAACCGTGACAAATCCGGGAAAACCAAGACGTATGGACACTCTACACGGATTGTGAATGTTATAAACTTTAAGTTTTGATTTTTAAGCACATTATGAGTGAAATTGAAAATAAACAACGTGTGAAATTTGACATTTTAGTTAAAGTGCATATAAAATATAATACCTACATGTTTTTATAAAAATGCAAATATAAATAAATGTTTTCTGTTTTTTTTTTTTTTATTTTAATTGTTATTAATTATTTGGCTTTTTTAATAATTTAGAATTTTTCTGTCAAATGAATAAATTCTGAAAATATGAATTTATGACATAATTTCAGTAAAAGTGAAAATGAAATTTTTCACCCACACTTTTGTAGTGTCAATGTACATCACTGGATCCCAATTTTCAAATGGATAGATAATTTCAGTAGCGTAGAAACTAATTATTAAAAAATTGCAAACCAAATGTGTTTATATGATAATACGTACTTATAAAATTTATATACGTGTTCTTCCGAAAATCGTAAATACCTAATTAACTTTCTCTCGATGAAGTTGGATTGACAAACATTTACATTAGGGATGTTATGGATATTCGTAACCGTAACTAAAACTACCGATATCCGAAATAATTAAATATCCGAAACCGAAAGCGTATACGAAAATGAAAGTTTATAAGTCTAGTAAGTACTTAACACATTAAATATTTCAGTCCCTTTTTGACAATCTTGCCAGAACTTAAACACTTTTTTAAATATTTTTATTGTTAAAATCGAAACGTTATTTTGAAGCCGGTTAAAATTAATATATTTTACATTAAAATGTGTGGTCAATACAATCACCCGCTAGTTAATTATCGCTAGATTTGATGCTAGAAAATTGAGAAAAAACAGGTCATAGAGATTTTTTTTTATTTAGATTTTATTTGTAATGATTGAATTACAAAATTCAAAAGGATGTTAAAAAATGTGTGTATTCACTATGAGCTTTTGCCTGTAGTAAATCCAGCTGCTCAAAATCGGTTCCAATATATCAGTTGGTCAGGACGGCATTTGTACATAATTTTAATATTTTCTTTAAGAAATAGTATTTTTTTTTTTAAATACTTGTTTGATTTTTTCAAGGCGAGTACTTTTTACGATGTGTGTTTACCAAATTCTACAAAATAATTAAAAAAAAAAACATTGTAACCCTACTATTTTGAAATTTTCAAAAAAATATCATGAAAATTACCTCATATATGCTTTTTCTGTGTTAATTATTGAAAAATATTCTATTTTCCGAGATTTTTAAGGTAAAACGAGCAGATGTATGGTTTTTGTTAAACAAATTTCAGATCTTTAATACATTTTTGCCTTAAAAAAATAAATATTTAATATTTTCAAAAATGTATGATACAACTTGTCAAAATTTAAAATTATTTGTTTTGTTGTCAAAAGAAAAAAAAAACTGAATGTGCAAATTTATTTACCACTAAAATGATGGGTTTATACATATAATTATAACGTAGTATTGTCATTTGGATAGAAAATTACGTAAAAATATTATTGTTTGAATATGATTTAACGTAATTTTTATGCGATTGTAGCAAGCTCTTATTAATTTTAGGAAGGTGTAAACATCATCTAAATTCTGATCATATCACATAAAAAACTGCGCCGTGATTTTTTATCTAAAAAAAAAATGGAATAGAGATACATTATAAAAACATTTAACTGACAAAGAAAAAGAATATAGCCGAATCGTTAAATTGGATTAAAAAAATCATGACATGCTACTTAAAAAGCGGTTTTTTTCGAATTTAGCTCGTAAAAAATGAGACAGAAAAAAAAAGAATGCGAGTGCGAGTGAAATGGAGAACGACATATTTCCTAGTTTTTTTCGAAAAGTAAGCAATTTAGAGCAACGGTATAAAAACATTTTTTATGGATTTTACCTTTTACTAGGGCTTGGTGTAAAAAAAAAATTGAAAAATTGCTTAATTCTGGCAAAAAACTCATTTTGTTGACAAAAAACGCCCGGAAAACCTACTTCTGGGCATCCGACGTGTCTGGCTAACGAACTCATCCAACGATTTGGAAAATCGAATTCGCACACAAAATTTCATAAGCATTAAACGTTTCGTTCGAGAGTTATCGCGCGGATACATATATATATATATATATATATATATATATATATATATATATATATATATATATATATATATATATATATATATATATATATATATATATAAATTTTAGTGAATATCATTTTCGTATTCTAGGGACCTCAAAACATATTTCTGATATGGTCTCGGGCTTAGGTCGCACCATGACACCTGGCGTAAAAGCTGAACTTCCAGTTTTGGAAATTCGCTAAAAGACAAATATTAAAATTTTAAATTTAGGTATACAGTGTGCTGTATACCGGGTGCACGAAATGCAATTAAAAATTAATTAAGTAAAGGCCTAACCATTCCCCCCGTCCTGAAGGAAGTTCAGAATGGTCGAGATAGCCACGATTCTTTTACATTAGCAAAAGGAAACAAAAAAATGAAATCTAAATTATAGGCAATGCTAATAAATGTAAGCACAAACCAAAACTATATCTTAATTCTAAATATATAAATTACGAAAAATTTACGAAACTTTGAGTTATTGAGTAAGCAATGGGCATAGCCTTACGACTGGCCGTTTGTAAGTTCCAGTCTTAATTCGCACATCTGCGACTCTAACGATACCGTCATTACCAGAATACACCTTTTCGATGACCCCTAACGGCCAATGAAGGACCGGGCAATTATCTTGGCGAATAATAACTAAGGTACGGACTTCAACCGGGTGTGAAGGCGAGTTCCATTTCTGGCGTAGTTGCAAATCGTGCAAGTATTCTACACGCCACCTATGCCAGAAAGATTGAACTAAGCTGTCAAGTAAACGTTTTCTGTCTAAGAGACCATGCTTTATCGAGCTCAAATCTATGCTAGGTAAGTACTGAAGTGGTGATAGCGTTAAAAAATGCGCTCGAGTTAGTGGTAAGGGTTCGGATGGATCCGAACTAAGCCAACAAAGTGGCCGCGAGTTTAAGAGGGCTTCAATTTGCACTAAAACTGTGTTCAACTCCTCATACGTCAAGATTTGAGAACCTATAGCCTTATTGAGATGGCATTTAATTGCTTTAACATTACTCTCCCAGATACCGGAGAAATGAGGACTTTGAGGGGGATGCAATTTCCACTCAATCTTCCGCTCAAGAAGTTCAGCTTGTATTGACTGATTGTGCTCCTTAGAGTGCAAAAGTTGGTAGAGCGCATCCAACTCGTTCTTCGCTCCAATAAAATTTGTACCGCAATCGGACACCATAGTCTTGCACATACCTCGCCTTGCTAAAAACCGTTTGAATGCCCCTAGAAATGTCGAGGTGGAAAGATCCGAAGCTAACTCCAAATGTAATGCTTTCGTAGCGAAACACACGAAAACACATAAATAAGCCTTTTGACTCTTAATTCCACGTCGTCTACCCATTGTAACGGAATACGGACCAGCATAATCGACGCCCGTAACTAGAAAAGGCTTTGCTTCTGAAACGCGTAGGGCAGGCAGGTTACCCATCATAGAAGATGTAGCTTGGGGCCGGAAACGAAAACAGTAATTACATTTTTTTAAACGATGTCGTACAGCATTACGACCGGACAAAATCCAGTATTTATGTCTCAGAATAGACAAAACCAAATGTGGCTCTGTGTGCAAATTTCGACGATGACAATCATCTATAAGCAAATTTACGAAATGATGAGATTTTGGAAGTAACAAAGGGTGTATGTGATCAAAATCTAAATTTGAATTTTTCAAACGACCACCTACTCTAATCAAACCGTCCTTAAGAAATGGAGATAATGACCGTAATCTTGGGGAGCACAACTGGTCCTTCTCTAGCAATTCAAATTCCTGGAAAAAATACTGTCTTTGAACCGCCTTAACAAGCGTTAGCGTAGCATTTTCTAAATCTGCAGACGAAATGTCACCAACAGATGTAATTATTTTACAAAAGCGCAAAACATAAACCGTAGCTCTCAGCAATTTCGGTAACGAAGAGCATCGATCTATCAACGATAGGAGTGGACTTTCATCAGGAGCCCGAACTACCAAAGACGTAATTCTTTTCTCAGGAATATCAACATTCTCTGTATTAATAACGCTAATTGGCCAAAACGATGGTTCTTGCAATAACCATTCTGGACCATGTATCCATGCAGAATTATTGACTAACTGTGACGGTGGCAAGCTCTCGATAGACAATCACTAATATTCTTCTTCCCCGCTATATGATACCAATGCCGACAATCAATCAGCTCTTGAATTTTGGCTACCCTATTAGCGACAAAGGTAGCCCATTTGTGAGGTGGCGCCGAAATCCAGCATAACGCCACTGTAGAATCGGAAAGGGCAAATATCTGATCAAATTTTAAATACGAGCTATATGTTTGTATTATAAAATTTAGCACCTTAGCCAGCAAATAAGCAGCCAGTAATTGCAATCTCGGAATCGATAATGTTTTCATAGGCGCAACCTTTGTTTAAGAGCAAATCAAGCGAACCAAAGTATCGCCATTAGGAGCTGTGGTACGTAAATACACTACAGCGCCATAAGAAGCCAAACACGAATCAGCAAAACCGATAAGTGAAGTACGATAATTTTCACAAAAACCTATGTGCCTAGGAACGTAAAAACCTTTAAGAAGTGGAAATTCGGTTTTAATTCGTTGCCACTGATTGACAACGTCCAAAGGCGGGGTATCATCCCAATCTAAATTGAGTTCCCACAACTGTTTAATAAGTAATTTTAAAAGCAATGTGAATGGTGCCAAAAACCCGAGCGGGTCAAAAAGCCGAGCCACCGTAGAAAGTACTTTTCGCTTCGTACAATCATGAGGAATTAAACGCACCTGAAATATAAAGCGATCAGTATGTGGTTGCCATTGCAATCCCAATATTTTTAAGCAATCTGTTTCAAAATTAACAAGTTTGGGACTATGTAAATGTTGGGGTATTTCTTCTAGTAATGAATCCGAATTGACAGCCCACTTGACTAATTCGAATTGCCCAGAATGAAACAACTGAATAAGTTCAGTATAAGCAATTTTAGCCCGATCCAAATCGGGCACGCTGCAAACTAAATCGTCCATGTAAAAGCATCTTTTTACAATTTCTGCTGCAAATGGATAGTTACCACCCTCATCCAACGCTAACTGTTGCAAGGTTCGCAAAGCTAAAAAGGGAGACGATCTAACACCAAATGTGACAGTATTAAGCTCATAAATATTAACTTGCTGGTTTCTAGAGAAACGCCAAAGTATTCTCTGGAAACGCCTATGATCAGGATGAATTTTTATTTGCAAATACATTTGCTTAATATCTGCTGTAAACGCAATTTTATACAAGCGAAAATTCAAAAACACCTCTACAACATCTGCTTACAATTTCGGGCCTGTGTGGAGAATATCGTTCAAGGAAACAAACGAAGTTGTTTTCGCACTACCATCGAATACACACCTCAAAGGAGTGCTGGTACTATCTAATTTAATAACGCCGTGATGAGGAATAAAATAGCCTTTTGTAATTATTTCAGAGTCGCTGACTCTTGTCATATAACCTTTATCCAAATATTCCTGCAAAACAGAGCTATATTGCAATTTAAATTCAGGAAATTTCTCGAATTTTCGTTCTAACGATAGCAATCGTCGAAGTGCAGTTGAATAAGAAACTCCTAATACTTCAGGATTCTGTTTAAATGGCAAAACTGTTTGATATCAACCCGAAGATTCACGAGTAATGGTGGTAGCATAAATTTCCTCGCACTCCATATCCTCTGGTTTGCTAAATTGTTTGGTTGGTATATCCTCAAGTTCCCAAAACTTAGACACCAAATTTTCAAGTGAAGTATCGACAGTCGTAAAAAAACTCTGCAAATCCTCCGAATTAACGACAGCTGGAACTGCACCCATAATGACGTAGCCCAGATTGGTTTCAACTGCAACAGGAGAATTATTCGACCCAAAAATTTTTTTTTTCCAAGCAAAATCGGAAATAGCTCAGCACCAATTATACCATCGATGTCACCTGGTGTACGAAAAGAGTCGTCGGCTAAAGGAAGATTTAAAAATTCCGATAGGGAATCAGTTCTCAGTTTCACATCTGGTAATTTATCTGTAACCTTGTCTACCAGTAAAACATTTAACGAATACTGACATTGTGGGTTGAAACGCGACGATATAACCAAACAAGATAAACCTTTAACTGTATTTCCAGTGGTGCCAAGTCCTTTGACCACTGAATTACAATTTCTAATTTCTAAATTTAGTCGCTTAGCACATTCGATAGTAAGAAAATTAGCCTGGCTCCCAGAGTCTAATAACAAACGAATTTTAGTTTTTACACCAAAAATATTGTGTGCGTTTACTATAGCCGTTGATAATAAAACCGTCGATTTACAGGACAAAACTGTATTTGTAGCAGTAGAACAAAGAGCCGTTGTATTTTGGGGTGTGGTGTCTGAATTATTTTGATGTGACGTGTCTAATTCAACGTTTGAATTAGCATTCGCCTGTTGATTATTTGCACTAATGCTGAAACTTGAGTTATGAGAGCGAGGAATTTTGGAATAATGTAATAACGAATGGTGTTTTTTCCCGCAATGTCGACATGTAAATTTTGAACGACATTCTACAACCTTATGGTTACCTAAGCAATTTAAGCACAAGGATTTTACTCTTGCAATTTTAAAACGCTGCGATGCGTTTTTTTCCAAAAATTTGGAGCATTTCAAAATAAAGTGTGCGGATCGGCACAATGCGCATTTGTCTTTCGGGGTTTGTATTAAAAATGAGTGAGTAGACGTTCTATTTTTCGACACTGAGGTAGTTGCCTTTTTAGTAGTAAATGTGGAAATTTTGGCCTGCTCTTTGACAAAGTCCAATACCTCCTTATAAGTAGGAATTGAGGATTTTCTTCGAGAATGTTCGAATAATTTGTTTGCTTCAGGATCCAGTTTCGACAAAAATAAATAGGCTAACATATAATCTGCTAAATCCTGAATTTCTAATTTTTTCAAAGCTTGACACGCCGTGTCAAATTGTTCCAATAAATTATTTAATGACTGCGCATTTGTATTTTGAGCTGGTTTTAATGCTAAAATTTGCTCAAAATAATATTTGCTAAGATTCTAGGATCCTGGTATTTTTCAACAAGTGTTTGCCAAATTATTTCATAATTCGACCCGATAGGGGGTAAGCCCGAATAGACAGACAGTGCCTTGCCACTCAATTTTCCTATCAAATACATAATGCATTTTATCAGTGTCTGATAGCATATTATTTTCATGAATTCGTGTACGAAAACACTCATAGAATACCGTCCAATTAGAAATCGAACCCGAAAAACTGGGCAAATCCAGCTTGGGTAGTTTTGGCTGTGCATCAACCATAGTATTATTTGCAGTATGTTTCGACAGAACCTTTTCTGAAATAGCCAAAATGTGGCAGTAAATTTGATCAACCGCTTCTAATTCATGAAAATCTGGAACCGCTTCTTTATTTAATTCCAATTTTACATCGTTAATTGCGTCAACAATTTCGTAAAATGCAGCTTTAGTTTCTTCTAATGTTTTAATGCGAATTTTGAAATTTTCTAACTGTACTGGATTGTCTATTTTTTTACCACAATCCAGTAAATTTTGCAATCGAAGAAAATATTGTTGTTTTTTTTCAGTTAATTTTTTTAACCTTTGCTCCATTTTGTTAAAATCAAAATGGTAACTTTTGTAAACTGTACACTAAGCAAGATATAACGAGTGTAAAATTGTAATTATAAATACGCGCCAACTACTTATTATGCAATACTTTTATTAAATGCAACCACGTGCGTTGATATGGTAAAACTTTCAAACAAATGTACTGTATGTAATGAAATTCGACTTTTGCCAGTTATACCTAAGCATAACCAACAAAAGGAATGTACACGCCTAAATGACTCTTGTACAAATGCCCCTTTTTGTAAACTAAATTTGCAGCTGGTTCATAAGCAATTAATAAAAATGCAACAAACGAAAATAACAAAGCGTAAGGCGAATAATATAATTGTTCAAGTTATATGAGCAAAATTTTATTACTCACCAGTTGATATAGTAAATAGTTAATATGTGCGTAATTACAATAATCAGGTGGTAAAACATAGGATAAAAGGAAAAAGGTTACCTGATTTTGTTGATTATTGTATTGACTGAATATTTTTTCTCGTCCATTCACTTGAACTTGGTTATTGCGTGTAGTTACAAGCGATCCAAACAAAAAGATAAATTTAAGCACAATTTTAAAGCAACAAAGCAATAGCACAATTTTAAATTAACAAAAGCAATATTTAGCACTATTTTAAAGTAACAAAGCAATATTTAGCACAATTTTTAAACAACAAATAAACCGAAAAAAAAAATAGCAATCAATTTTTAACATAAAAAAGTCGAACTTCGAAAATGCATACTGCATACTGCTGTTATTGAAAAAAGCAGACAAAAAATATCAATTCAAAAAAAAACTTGCACAAACGTGTAATACGCTTTATGTGTGTATTACAATAAAGACAAATATTAAAATTTTAAATTTAGGTATACAGTGTGCTGTATACCGGGTGCACGAAATGCAATTAAAAATTAATTAAGTAAAGGCCTAACCAAAGACTATCATACAAAATGGTGACACCAAATCAAATTCAATACGTAGCTCCGTCACCAAGCAATCCTGAAGGAAAGCTATTGTGGCCGTCGCTCCATACTTAAGGAGGGAGGAGTAACAATCTCTTCATATCGACAAATGCATATTAAATAAACTACTTATATCAGCATTTCCTGAGACGTGATGTTTATATAAATCAACACTTTTGTGGACATTAATTGTTACTTTGTTAAACTAAAAATACAATATTATATTTCAACTGATAAAGCACAAAAATGTAATTCGATACCAAATACGTGCCAATTCAGTCACGTAGATATTTCTTTAAATTCTAAATTTTGTAAATAATAAAAACTTTTGTAAATCAACGCACAGCTGACCTAATCAGAAATCTATTATAAAAAGGAGACAGTTTTGCGTTGACAATACATTTTGATAGTCCAAGCTTTGTAGTTAAAAATTCAAATAAAATCTTTTTAAAAAGGCCTGTGTCTTAGTGGAAAACGTATCTATATACAAAAAATATTAATGTGTTAAGTACTTGCTAGACTTATAGGTTGTATGGGTGGTTTTAGCGAATTTCCGGAATGGAATTTAGCTATTACAGCCACTCTCATGATGCGACTTGAGCCCGAGACTGTGGCAGAAATTTGTTTTGAGGTCTCTACAAACAGAAAATAATAGTCACTAAAATTTATGTATTATATTTGTATTTAGTCCCACACCGTTGGACAAGTTCGTTAGCCAGCCATGTCGAATGCCTGGAACATGGTTTTTTTATCATGGTTTTCTTTTATATATATATATATATATATATATATATATATATATATATATATATATATATATATATATATATATACATATATACATATATGTATATATATATATATATACATACATATATACATATATGTATATATATATATATATATATATATATATATATATATATATATATATATATATATATGTATATATATGTATATACGCACTTTTTTGTACGTCCGTAACACAAACTTTATTAACTCTAGTATTAAAACTAATAATGTTATGTATTTTATATTCAGTACAAATGTTGTGTGCACATCTATCTATCTGCTTAGTATTGAAAATTTGTGAGAAAAAAATAACTTAAATTTGTTTTCCTTACGAGAAGCGAAAGTGCGTAAAAATTTCATGTCCGTAACCAAAGAATGGCTGATATACTATTTTTTTCAATTCCGGATAATATAAAATTATAAAAATTATAAAAATTAAAAAAATTACTTAAGTGTCATTCAAATTGTATGTAATAATATTCCATCAAGTATACTTTGGATAAATCAATCGAATTGTACAATACAATATAACTGTTTGCCTTTATCTACAAGTTTGAATTTGTTTATTATTTTCGGTTACCTAGCAACACTATTTAATTTGAGTTTCTGTAAATTATGCCTGCTAATTGGTCCAAAAACGAGAGCAAAATAAATTTTTAGTCCCTTGGGATTAAAAGTGGCACTTTACTCCCTATTATGAGGGACTAAATCATGTCTTTTAGTCCCGGAATTCCAAAAAATAATGTTTTACATTAGATTATCATGGTTAAAAATAATCGTCTAAGAGCCGGCTACATAAAAAAGCTTGTTATCGATATATGACTGATTTCTATTGGAAAAGGATCTTTTTGTGTGGTCATGTTAAAAATCATCTTGTCTGCCAACGCAAACCCGTGGATTAAAGTAGAAACGGCCGCTCAAATATAGTTAAATTTGGATATTAAAATTTTATAAAGTACATGGGTTATAATTATGAAAATAGTTTTTTATTTATTCTTAGGACATGCAGGAAATTATTGGCAGACAATTTACTAGTGGCGAAAAAGTGGCGTAAAATTTTGAAATAAAAAATTCATAACATACATGCGTCCTGACTGATTGAATATTATATATTAAAAAAGCCATCTGCAAAATGGCAGACAAAAAACCATGGCTAAAACCGCGGCAGATGGTGCGGTCACGACAGTGATTCTAGGATAATGTATCTAGTCGCAAGTTAGCCAGGTTTGGTATGTGATAGTACTATATTTTACGCATCATTATTGAAAGTACATTTATAAAATAACGAATTTCTTAATTGCTATTTACTGTGTAATAATGGATACGCGTGTAAAAACTATTTTTAACAAGTTAATTACATGCTCAAAGGGCATCAGAAATATGTCAAGATGTACGAGTGAGCATTGAGCAATAGTGGTAATATGACGATGATCATAAAAAGACGTTTAAGTTAATGTTTGAATGTTTTGTGAATAACGAATAATTATCAACAAGAATTATTACAACGGAAACGCAAATTATTAGCAAGAGAAATGTATTTATTAGAAGAAATAAAACGATATTTGTCAGCTGGTGTGGCGCGTAGTACAACTGAACAAAATATGTCATTTATGCTACAAAATATTTCCGAGGACATGTTACCGGAACTCGAACCAGAAAGAAGCAATGTTATACCTAGCATGTGACTTATGAAATTAGAAAATTGGAGCGCTCTGTACAATCGGAATTAATAAACGTTATTGTTGCGAGCCATCTCTAAGTTGAAGGGAGCGCTAAATATTGGTTCGATTCTCACATGGACATCGCATTTTTTAACTAAAGTTACTTCTAACATTCAAATCTTTATTGTAGTAGTTTAGACAATTCTGAGTGAACAATCAATTTTTGAAATTCTGCTACCCAAATTTTATGCGGAAATCTTTTTTACAGGTTTTGGCTAATATAATAAGAGTTCTAACTAACTCCCCAAGAGTTCTGCAGAAAATTCCTGTGACTTTTCAGTAGGTAACCTATGTATGTTCTACAGCACACTCCGCGTCAAAAGTATAAGCCCCCATAATGGGTGGTCGAATAATTTTGTGTCGTAACGCTGAGCTTCAACTTGAATCCACTGCTATTAATTTTGGTTACACATATTAATAATGCTGTTATGCAGTTCACAAGCTATCAACATATTTTGAGAACTTTAAGTTGATTTAAACACTAAACTTATTAATAACTTGAACATATGAATATATCATAAAAGTTATACAAATTAAGCATATTTAGGTAGAACTGTCTTAGTAGTTTATCATCTAATGTTCTTAATGGTATAAACAACAAATTATAAAAATTTGTAGCCCCCAGCCTAGTGTGGTGGGTGGTGGTGGGTGGCTGTGGTGAGTGGCTGTGGTGGGTGGTGTGTGGTGGAATTGAGCAACTTATGGGGACACTATTCGCTGGATGAAATAAATACAGGCACAGCTTCAACTTCAGCTTAAACACCCAAAAACAATGTCGTCGTCGTCATCATCGTCAGTCTACTGAAAGCGTTTACAAGTGTTTTCAAGCGAATTGGATAAATTACGCAAACGAATTGACATATATGAAAAAATGTTTGGTGCAATTGTGAAAATTAGATATGCCAATTGGTGAATTTCTCGAAAAAGAGCCAACACTAATAAACGAGCCGACTTTAAGCACATTTCTGCAAATATATAAATACATCAATTTGAACGGGTTGAAAAGTTATGGCGCAAAAATCACACGTCGAGCGTGGATTTGGTTACCGGCTGACTATCAAGAAATATTTCAATATTGTGAACCATGCTTTGAGCACTACAGTCGACCGTGGCAGCAAGATCATGTTGATGGACCGCCAAGTTTGAAACAACGTTGTCAAATGTGTAAAAATGATGTTAAAATGGCAGATTTTCAACCGCCCGTTGGTCAACCACTAACATTTACTACACAAATTTTACGAATCGAAGATATATTTTTATTACAACCTGATTTGTATATATATGTCAACAATTTAGGTTTATTATTGTATTTAACTATAAAATTAATGAACTATGATATTTGGGTAAAACATTTATATATGTATGATTATATTAAGCCGGATTATGTTAAAAGAATTTGTGCAGTTTGGGATCAGTTACCTGAAATTATAAAAAAAATTACGTTCGGGGGTAATAGAACATATACACAAATTATATAATTTTTAATATTTATTGTAAAATATTTCTGTATACATACTTATAACATTTAAAAATAAAAAAATTATTAAACATAATTGTGTGTGTATATTATTGTTTATTTAAACAATATCCGATTCTTCAATCCAGTGATTAAATTCCGAAGAATAGCCGAGCCATTTGACTAATACTTTTCCACCACGTTTCTTCAGAATCTTTTCCACAAGATACACATCTGGATATTTCACTCGCTGTAATTCATATTCATGGAATTTCACCTTGAATGGGTTGTTGGTTGATGTCCTCAAGTAGATATGTTACCGGATTAGTATGTCGAACTTTCACGATCTTAAATATTTCCGTAGACCAATTTGGTGTGTAGCCTTTCTCAAAACTCGATTTAAATTTGCTAATTCTAACAAAATCGTTAACTTTATATTTGGCTGCACCAGAAATTTTTATATTACTATATACTGTAGATAATAAATGCGCCTCCTTATCAGCAGTGACATCTTGCGGAGCCATTTTTATTGTACGATGCTTTGTTCTATTGTACTCGTCAACTAAATCGTTAATTATCTGCAACCATTTATAGTTACCGTTTAGCGAAAATGCACGCCAAAGTTTATTCTTAATGGTGCGATTAAAACGTTCAAACGATCGAAGCTTTCAGCGTGCTGTAATTAGAGTAATGATTTATGTTATGCTTTTGCATTAACGCCTTAAAGGTGCTATTAAAAAATTCTCGACCATCGTCTGTCTGAATATGTGCTGGTCTGCGCGCGCCTTGTTTGAATATTGATTCCATGGCTGCAGTAACAAGTTTTTCAGATTTATCTTTGATAGACACCGCCCAAGCTTGTTTCGAGAACGTATCGATAACGGTTAAAAGATAGCCGTATCCACGATTTTCTTTCGCATAAGCTCCCATTTCAACGAGATCAGTTTGCTATAGATCATCAATTCCCTGGGTTATAATACGACGTCTTTTGAAGTTTTTACGCGCGGGTTTATGTAGTTCTTTTACAACTTGTTCTTTCATCTTACTAATCTTTAAGTGTTGGTACTGAATGTTTAGTCAGTTGCTTATATAGGTTATCTAAAGTCGTTATTTGATATTCTAGTTTCTTAAATTTAACATTAAATTCCTGCTTAGATACAAAAGCTGTTGCTGCATTTGAAATAACCTCCATTATGGTTTTTAATTCGCTTTCGATATTCTCCATATGAGTTAATTTTTCTCTAATATTTGATTCAATTTGTTTATATAAATTTTTAAGCACAGCCGCAGTATGTGAAATTTCAGCAAACTTTTGATTCAGAAAAGCCAAATTAACAGCATCAACGCTATTTTTAGGAGCACGTACGTTCGTAAGACGCTTATCATTCATATCATAATCACCCTTAGGTGTTAAATTGATAGACGCAGCCTTTTGAGCATACCGTCCACCGCTACTACTGAATCGACCGAATTTCTCAACGCTCATGTTTGAAATGATTATCGAAACGGGTTAGTCACCTGTATTTATTCAATTATATCAGCTTCGCGAAGTTCTTCAAGTATTGTTCGTATTTCATTCGAATGATTCGTGTATCCAACTTGTGTCGACGCTATCAATAATTTTAATCTGCCAATAAGTTCGCCGACATCGTCCCAATAACGGTAATCAATCGTTTCACCATCGTTAAAATGCATTAAGCCAAAACCAGTTCCTTTTGTTTCGGTGTTGATGTATGCTTCCGTCGCGGTGGAAAAAGTTTACTTATAATCTCCTTATATTTATAACAATCATTCACATTAACTGGTCCATTGACGTCATAGTTTCTTTTGTGCACATTGGTATTTTGTAATATAGCCTTATATGTGTTTAAATCCGCATCTGTGTATAGATGATGATTTGGATACTTTTTAAACAGTAACTCAAAAGACCTTCAGTGCCGGGGTAAAGGATATCATTAACAAAAATATTATCATCAATTATATCCAATTCAGAATTACCAATCATCCATTTATTTGTTTCCGCATCTATACGCGGGCCATAGGTATGATCAATAGATTTTTTGGCGTTACGCGTAAGCGATAACTGGAGATACTTTTCAGCTAGTACACCAACACTTGGTTCTTTTGTTTGCTTAAACAATTTTCGTGCAGTAAAATAAAATAAATAAATAAATAAATAAATTTATTGTCTCTAAAAGATTTACATCTTTATGACAAGGGTTTGGTGTAACTTCAAAAAATATAAAACTTTATAATACTTAATGAATGGTAACTTTGCTAGTATTTTTGTAATAAAATAAACTTATAAATATACTAAGAAATTCATGCCATTCTTTTTTTTTTTTTAATTTTTATAGCACTTACTAGCAAATAAACCAACACATAAAAAAGTAATCAATAACAATAATAATAATAACACAGAATATCAATGAATACCAATAAAAATATAACTCACAAGTAAAGGTCCCGAGGCCGGACCTATCGATTTCGATGAAACTTAAATATATTGTAGAACACTAAAAACAAAGGGACACGTATTTTTTTTTATCTGCGGAAAAACGGTTTGAAGGGGTGAAATCGCCCTCCAAAAATTGGGGTAAAAATTTAATTTTTCAAATATCTCGAAAACAGTAAGAGATAGAGCAAAAGTTTAAATTGGCGATATTGCTCTTTTTTAAAGAGCTATCTATTGATATGCAATTTGTTCATATTACATCAACAGGGGTGGTTGGGGGTTAAAATTTGGGGGTTAATTTTGCAAAAAGGGGATGAAAAATATACAATATAAAAATTTTGTTTACAGATTTGAAATCTACGTCAAAAAATCTAATTGACCTATTTTTGCTCAATGCCCTAATATTAAGTCTAGGGGTAGTTAACTAGAGGGTGACTATGTCGAATAGTCGTACAATTTGGGTATTTCAAGAAGTTCTTCCTCATAGAAAATAGCTTGAGACAATTAGAATAACGTAGAAATGAAATTCTCGAATTCAAAATTGAGTTTGAGCAACAATGGAGAGGGGGTTAGTCACCCTCTTAAATTACATACTAGTTTATATACACTAATTTTTGTTATTAACACACTGATAGTTGGTAAAATAATGTCACAATAAGTGGTTCTGAAGTTGGACTATCATATGAAAGGTCTTTACTAGGTTTGTTTTTTAATGGATATTATAGTTTTCCTTATCGAAAATTATCGATACCGAAAATTACATAACCTAACCTAAAATAACGAAACCTAATAAAAACCTTACATACGATAGTCTAACTTCAGAACGATCTATTGCGACATTATTACCCCCTGTCAGTGTGTTAATTAGTGTATGTAAACTAGTATGTAATTTAAGAGGGTGACTCACCCCCTCTCCAATGTTGTTCAAACTCAATTTTGAATTCGAGAATTTCATTTTAATCCAACTTCAGAACCACTTATTGTGACATTATTTTACCCACTATCAGTGTGTTAATAGCAAAAATTAGTGTATATAAACTAGTATGTAATTTAAGAGGGTGACTCACCCCCTCTCCAATGTTGCTCAAATTCAATTTTGAATTCGAGAATTTCATTTCTACGTTATTCTAATTGTCTTAAGCTATTTTCCATGAAGAAGAACTTCTTGAAATACCCAAATAGTACGATTATTTGACATAGTCACCCTCTAGTTAACTACCCCTAGACTTAATATTAGGATATTGAGCAAAAACAGGTCAATTAGATTTTTTGACGCAGATTTCAAGTCTGTAAACAAAATTTTTATATTGTTTATTTTTCACCCCCTTTTTGCAAAATTAACCCCCAAATTTTAACCTCCAACCACCCCTGTTGATGTAATTTGAACAAGTTGCATATCAATAGATAGCTCTTTAAAAAAGAGTAATATCGCCAATTTAAACTTTTGCTCTATCTCTTACTGTTTTCGAGATATTTGAAAAATTAAATTTTTA
The DNA here is from genome assembly GCA_035578155.1 of Brachynemurus nebulosus. Classification (NCBI taxonomy): domain Eukaryota; kingdom Metazoa; phylum Arthropoda; class Insecta; order Neuroptera; family Myrmeleontidae; genus Brachynemurus; species Brachynemurus nebulosus. The sequence goes on from JAPWDM010000028.1 coordinate 793,077, forward strand.
CCCCAATTTTTGGAGGGCGATTTCACCCCTTCAAACCGTTTTTCCGCAGATAAAAAAAAATACGTGTCCCTTAGTTTTTAGTGTTCTACAACATATTTAAGTTTCATCAAAATCGATAGGTCCGGCCTCGGGACCTTTACTTGTCAGTTTGACGCAAAGCTAACCCACTTATTTATTACTTTGTTCTTAGTTTTCATTTCCATTTTTTCTTACGTATAAGTTAGCTTGGCAGTGATTAACAAATATAGTAAGTAATAAGGACAGGACAATAATAAGTAAGTGAATATTAAATGAATAATGATAAATAAACCAACACAGTAGAGGATCATCATAATTAAATAACAATAACAATAACAAAAACAATAACAATAACAGAGAATTTTCGTGCAGTAATTTGTGCTGTTGGAGTAAATTGGCTTGATGTGGGGGTAGGCTCAAAACTTTCCTCTAACAGCAATGACCCAAATATTTCATCATCACTGCTATTAAGAAAACGCGGGTTCTTAGTAGAAGATTTCTGAGCAGTGTTTTCTGCTCTCGAGGTAAGTTGGCTTGATGTAGGAATTAGGAATAGGTTTAAACCCTCCCTCTGTCAGCGGTGGTTCAAATACTTCATCATCACCACTGTTAAAAAAGCGTGATTTCTTAATAGAAGATACAGCATAATCAATAGAACCAACATCATCATCAATAGAAGGAGATACTTTCTTAATTTTAGCTTGTGCTGACTTTTCATTTTTAACTAAGACGCTTTTTGTTGGTCCAGTTTTTATTTCAGTAGCTGTCTCTTTAAGCGGTTCAATAATTGCTTTGAATGATTCTTCTAAATTTTTTTTCTAGTTCAAACTGATTATCTTTAAGCGCACGATATTTAGCACGTACAGACTTTGTGACAGCTAAAATCTTTCGCTTTAGCTCTTGCTTTTGATCCATAGTATGTCTATATGCTATTGCTGCTTATAAATGAATGTGCAAGGCACCAATTCTTACTTCCATTTTATACTTTTTCAGCTTAACCAATCATAAATTAAGTCAACTGAAACTTTGAACAAAATTTCAATCAAAAAATTCAAACGATTTGAAATTGGATTTTTCTGAAGTTGAATTTAATATATACACGCTGTATTTCGTATAACACTGTAGACACTCGGCATATAAATTTTTTTTTTAGAATTGTGAAAAGTATGATAATTAAGAAATTATTTTTGTATTTGAGATAAAAATTATAATTATTACATATTTTTTTATAGTAAAAACGGCCTTTCAGATAAGGATAATTCATCTTTATTTATACTACAAAAATATTAATATATGTAGTAGTAATTAAAATTTTTTCCCTACTATTTGCTTTGCTTGAAAGCGATCAAATTTGTAAATTATTTGTTCGCGAAATTTATTCATTTCAATTTTTCGTGACTCTATAAACTCTAGCTGCTCTTTTTTTGTTTAAGAAAGAGTAGAAGCAGAGGTATATAAGTATTGGTGCACAACGAGTTTCTAGTCAGTTGTCAAGTTACTCGCAAACAAGTTACACTGTTAAGCTATGTATATTTGCAAATTTTGTGGTAGAACATTTACAAGAAAGTTCAATCTTTCTCGACATTTACGTACTCAACATAATTCGCTAAATTACGTTAATGGTGCTAAGACTCATGCGAATAAGTTCAAAGATGATACCTTATCAAATACAGCTTTATCAGTACAGAATGACGGTTCTACGTCTAATTATGGTAGCGACGCTTTTGGTGATGATTATACTGATAATTCAAAAAATGTTGGTGATGAAAATACATCATGCTTAATTCAAAATAACTTAGTAAATGATACTGATTACACTTTGAGCCCCGTTGATATGATATTTGCGGCTAAATCGATTAAAGCTAAATTTGATTCTCTAAAGAAATCACAAAACATTTTGCAATCGATGTACAAAAAAGATAGTTGGGTTAATGGAAACGGGCGAGAAAATAAGTTAACATCTATTACTAATGAAACACCATTATTTCAAAAATTAACTAACCTTTTAGAACTGGCTCTAGATATTTTAATGATTAAAGAGTTTGCAGAAAAGATTAAGAACAAGTTCTCACTTCCATCAAACCAGCAAGTCTAAAGCATCATAGAATACGCAATTCAAATGAACGAGTTGAAATAGAAATACCAACTAAATATTTTAAATGCGCCAACTCTACGAACGCTTGGAGTATGTTAGTAATTGGCACATTCAAAAAACAATATATAAGTTACTAGACCTAATTAGCATCACAGCAGCTGACCAAGAAATTTTGTATATTTTACATAGTTTAAATATGCTAGAAGACGAAGGTGATTCTTTTCAACCCACCACATTTAGTTATTACCTAAAAAATCATAACAATTTTAATTGAGAACATCAAAAAGCTAAAAAATACTAATGTGGGAGGAGAAATATCTTCAATAATCGATGAGTTAGCTAAAATTATCAAACCACCACCTGTGCTAAAGAAATATCTGCTAAGTGATGAAGATAGGAGTTATGAAGTTTAAGTTTTCAATTTTTTTTTGTGATTAAGATTCTTACTGTTATTGTGAATAAAGCAAAAAAACAATGTATATATTTATAACCAGGTATCGGACTTCTTTCGGATCAGACAGTTTCGTGTTTAGTATATGCAGGTATTGACTCAATGTGATTAAAAGTTCAAAATATTTTGGTAAAAACAACGTACACAAGTTACACAACACACACATACATATGTGTATCAAAATATGATATTATTTATACGTATTTTATGTAAGCATCCTTCTTAATTCTTTTATTTGTTACCTCTACACAACTGAAAAGTGCGACTCTAATTTTAATTGACTATCAAAAGTATTTTTGTTTATATTATGTATGTAATTTATGTGATATGTCATTTAAATTAAATAAATTCATCTTTATAATATTAATAGATTTGAGCGTTACTTTATGGTATTCCATACTTGTAAATAATAAACAAATATTTTACTTCGCAAAAACATCACTTTTATTTTGAAACTGTGACAATATTGTTTCGAACCGTCAGTTCATTTTCAAACAGAATAGATATTACATTTGGTACATGCCTTATATAGGTACTAATTTTATCTACCTATACTTATTAAGGGGGAGTGGTATGTGATGTGGAAGTGGAAGGGGTGCGAGTGGTAGGAGAATCCAAAAATCAAGAAAAACAAGATTACATTACATGTGACAAGAGGCAAACAAACACGTGACAAAAGATTGATACTTGAAAATGACAAAAATACAATATTACAGTGAATACAGTTTTAAACAGAAATTAAAATTTGAATAAGTTATAATATTGAAAATAAAGTTGAACTGTAAATATCGGTGCAATTATTTAAAAGGTGATCGGAGCTATGTTTATTTATTTCTATTGCTTCTAGGATTGTTAACTTCTGTCCTTTGCTTGCCTCGTGTAACACTGTAATTTCCCGTTCTGGTATGTGTCCGGTCTCTATTAAATGCCTCGCAAAAGCAGAGTCAGATTTCTTATTTCTATATGACCTGGAATGCTCTGCTCTCCGGGTTTCAAAGTTTCTGCCAGTTTGACCGATGTAAAAACCATTACAATCTTAGCAGTTTAATTTGTAGATACCCGATTTTCTAAGTTTATCAATTTTTGTTTTATTGTTATATATTAAGTTTCCTAGATTAAAGTCTGATTTAAATGCTATATTTATGTTTAATTTTGCTACAATTTTTTTAATTTTGACGCGGAGTGTGCTGTAGAAAATACATAGGTTATCTACTGAAAAGGCACAGGAATTTTCTGCAGAACTCTTGGGGTGCTAGTTAGAACTCTTATTATATTAACCAGAACCTGTAACAAAGATTTCCGCATAAAATTTGGGTAGCAGAATTTCAAAAATTGATTGTTTACTCAGAATTGTCTAAACTACTACAATAAAAATTTGAATGTTAGAAGTAACTTAGTTAAAAAATGCGATGTCTATGTAAGAATCGAACCAATATTTAGCGCTTCCTTCAACTTAGAGATGGCTCGCAACAATAACGTTTATTAATTCCGATTTTACAGAGCGCTCCAATTTTCTAATTTCATAAGTCACATGCTAGGTATAACACTGCTTTTTTCTGGTTCGAGTTCCGGTAACATGTCCTCGGCAATATTTTGTAGCATAAATGACATATTTTGTTCAGTTGTACTACGTGCCACACCAACTGACAAATATCATTTTATTTCTTCTAGTAAACACATTTCTCTTGCTAATAATTTGCGTTTCCGTTGTAATAATTCTTGTTGATAATTATTCGTTATTCACAAAACATTCAAACATTAACTTAAACGTCTTTTTATGGTTATCAACATCTCACGCATATGCCAGTTAACTTAATTTGTATCTAAAAAATATTTATGATGTAATTCAAATTTCCGACATCGGCAACGGGGGGTTATCAGAACCAATTATTTTTTAATGAACTGATCGTTCAAAAAACTATCCAATTTTAATGAGCCTAAAACACCCACGCACAGACCAATTAACTGACTCAACAAACAGGAACGGCTTATCGCACACACTGATAAACTAAAAATAACTACAGACCAATTAGTCGCCGGAAGTCTGATAAGCTAAGTACAGTGCGACACAAAATTATTCGACCACCTATTATGGGGGTCTATACTTTTGACGCGGAGTGTGCTGTAGAACATACATAGGTTACCTACTCTTTTCCTGTAAAAAATTACTTTTAAGAGGTGTTTTACAAGCGAAGTGCTAAAAAAACACTTTTTTGATACTTTAATGTAAAAAAAGTGTTCTTTTTATAGCACATCACATGTAAAAGACCTCTTAAAGTAACGTCATTCGAAAATGGTTTTTAAGATAAAATATATTTTACGAGTACTGGCTAATTTGATACAAGTTCTGTATAGAAGTCCAAAAGTTCTAAAGAATAGCATTAAGACTCTTTTCAATAACTGCTTCCTTCTAAATGCCAATTTAAACTATAAAAAATGATTTTTAACCGCTGTAACTTTACCACTTTTATATAGAATCACTGTAACCTGATTACTTTTGGTACCGAAACGCTGCAATCTTATATTTTCTTCATTTTAGTTAATTTCACGGGACAATTTCCTATCAGAACCGGGTACAAGGGCAGTTAGGGCATATGCCTCGGAGTTTCCACACAATAGGGACCTCCACAAAGTTAATAATGAACAATAAACAAATATTTTATTTCGCAAAAATACCACTTTTATTTTGAAACTGTGACAATATTGTTTCAAAATAAAAGTGGTATTTTTGCGAAGTAAAATATTTGTTTATTATTTACAAATATGGAATACCATAAAGTAACGCTCAAATCTATTAATATTAATAATGAACCCTCAAAAGAGGAGTAGAGTAGAAAGACTACTTTTTTTTTTGCTCGTCATCCCTATTTTTCGAGAAAACTTGAAAAATTTCAACAATCTTTTTTATCGCCTTATTGCTGTAGCCTCCACAAAAACACTTAGGGGCCAACACATAAGAAATGCTATGTGTAAATCCGGCTCTATTTCCTCTATAACGCAATTTTAGTTTTGATTATGTTAACTGTTAGTGATTTTTCAAATACTCTACTAAGGGGTTCAAAGAGCTTTAAAGCAAATAAGTTGGAAAACAGAACTACGTCATTTGCATACAAAAGTGTACGTACCGTATTAGTACTGTCAACAATTACACTATGTTTCTCCAGATACTTATTCAAGTCCGCAATGAAAAATAAAATAACAAAGGACTTAAGCAATCCACCTAAACTACTGCTTTTCTTAAGTAAATGTCTTCAATTTATTGAATCCAAATCCTTACACGCATGTTTTTTAGTTGAATTTTTCAAAGAAATTAGACTATTACAGTCTATCCGCTAAGAGGGACGAGGCGAGAGTAGGGGCGCAGAATACTATAAAAGTGGGGTCAAATTTGGATCCGACCCAAAGTTTAGGCGGGTCGTAGGGGCGCCAAAATAATAAAGCTTTTTAAAACTAGTTGGATATAATGTTTCGGTCAATTATCTACAACACATCCAAAATTCAGCTTTCTAGGGCGATTTGAAGGGTAAGAGGTGAAAAAAAATTCTTTGGTTAAATCTAACACGCCCACAGCCCCCCAGAATTAACCTAGAGGGCTCAAATTTTATACCTGTATTGAATTAGCGTCCAGTTAGTGCCTTTTAGGAGTTCTACATTACTTTACCCCACACTTCTAGCATTTAAAAATAGTGTTATTATATATGTGATTGATAATGAATGATTTACTTTCATAATAATGCAAGTAGGCATAGTAAATTTAAAAAAAAAATTAACTGTTATAATAAATGTAGTAAATAATCATGATAAGTAATAGGCAATATGCATGTTTTTTAGAAAATTGGGAAACATTTTTTAAAATATTCTATACATGTCACAAATTCTTCTGACAGTTCTTTTTGTTTGATTAATTTTAGTTTTCATAACGAAATTAAAGTAAATTATCTACCTTAAATAAAAATTCCGCCAAAACAATTCATTCGAGTAATTCAGCAATACTATTGGTTGTTACCCTTGTGACGTATAATGTAAGTAAAACACCAAATATGTCAGATACATATACTGAATGAAATATGCACTAAAGTTATAACTTAGGGTACCATAAATAATAGGATACCCTCCATAAGCTTTGTCACTGGTACGAAAAAATCGTCGGCTTAAAAAGAAAAGTGCCTAACTATTTTTAAAAAAATAAATGAAATTAGCCTCTAAATATATTATGTTTAGAGGCTAATTTCATTCTTTTTTTGAATGAAGTTAGGCACTTTTCTTCTTAAGCCGACGATATATCAAGTAGAAAAAAAATTAATTTTTGAATATTTAAAAATATTTAGTAACTTGTCACAATCAATATTAAATATTTTTAAAACTGATTTAGGTAACTAGGAAAATATTAAATACTGATCATTATTATACTTTTAATTTCAAATGTTATCGAGTGCCTGTGAAACATTATTAGTGTATGGCGGATTTTTATCCGTATTTAAACATACACCAATATTCATATGTTCACTCAATGTTCAGCTTTGGCTGATACTTGAACACTCGATGTACTTTGGCAAATGGCCAATTCATTATGTTAATTAAAATTGACATAGTGTTTGAAAAATTACCAAACTGGATCGCCTGGGACTCGAACCCGGATCTCTTGGTTACCAGCCAAGCGCCTTACCAACTAGGCCACCGATCACTTGTTCGATCACAACTCGATCACTCGAAGTATCAGCCAAAGCTGAACATTGAGTGAACATATGAATATTGGTGTATGTTTAAATACGGATAAAAATCCGCCATACACTAATAATGTTTCACAGGCACTCGATAACATTTGAAATTAAAAGTATAAAAAACTGCGTCTCGCATTAGAGAGAGGTTGTGTTTGATTGATTACTGAATTGGAGTGGCACTCGAGCAAGTGATCGGTGGCCTAGTTGGTAAGGCGCTTGGCTGGTAACCAAGAGATCCGGGTTCGAGTCCCAGACGATCCAGTTTGGTAATTTTTCAAACACTAGGTCAATTTTAATTAACTGATCATTATTTTTAAAAAAGGAGTTGCTCTGAAAAAGATAAAAAAATTTTTTTTTAAATTTGTAAAAGGGAACGGTTTTAAAAAATTAAATTGAAAATTAATTAATAATAGGTAATTATTTAATTTATTAACTATTTAATATATCTGCTAAATTTTATTTGTCAAGCAAATTAAAATATTAACAGATCTGGAAAGCAGTGAAAAATAATGAACGATTAGACTTTTGATATTATTCGAAGCCGTGCCATCTACAGAACGAATTATATAACAATGCTTCTGGCCTGGGTTTAGGCCATAGCCTTCTTATTTAAATATTTACAAGTGACGTCAGCGCGCCAAATGGTGATGTTTAAATAATGATAATGTAAAATTAAAAATCTTTTTTATTTTTCTGAAATAAAAGCGCAAATTGTACTCATAATATATTTTTGTGATTTTTTGACATAGTCTTAAAGTACTTTTTAAATAAATTAAAAACATGCATGTTCCCTATTAAAAAAATTTTATTAATGTCAATTTTTATTAAATTTATAAAATAGGAATTTTGGATTTTTTGGAAAGAAAAAATTTCCTCAAAAAGTTCTTCTAATTCATTGTTCAAGGTCCTTTTTTAATACTTAAAAATAAAACATAAAGGCTGTTGGCGAATAATCATTGGTAGGAATGCCCCCGCACGAATTGTGTTGGTTTTTTTCTGCTAACTGTTATTGACATAAGATTGAAATTTACGAGTTTTAGCCCTTAAAATCTTGCCCCTTAGAGGTAAGAAATTATTTTTTAAAAATGAAAAAAATTTTATAACTTTTGAATGGGTTAACGGATTTAGCTGAAATTTTTATATGTTTCAGATACCTCTATAGTACAGTATCCGTCCAAATATATAGTACTGGAGATTATGTTCTAGTGCTATTGTCATTACCTTACTTATCGAGATGCTAGTGTAAAAGTTCAAAATGTACTCCATTGCTCTGTAGGCAGTGTTCGTAACGATCACGCAGATTTTCCAACATATTCTGGAACATAGATTGCTGATCATTTGTGGACACAGTTACTGACCTACCAGACCTTCCCTTGCGTTGACACAATACACTACCAGTACGGCGAAATTTTTTAACAATAGATAGCATAACTGTATTGCTAGGTGCTGGCTTATTGAAGTATTCATGATATTACGCCACTAACTTTAAACTCGGCCCGCTTTGATAACTGTTTCCGTACGAGCGAAAAGAATACTGCACTATAAACACTTTTCCCTCCGTCGCGAGACCCATTATAACTTCCAATTACAGAGCACAACGTTCTTTACACAACTAACAATTCATCATGGTGATGTAACAACACGCAGACGCTCAGGCGCGCGCATGCGCACTGCGCGAAAATGAGTACTGTATATTTTGGCGCATACCGTATATCTCAGAAAAAATTATCAGATTAAAAAAAAATTATGCCACTCCCCCCCCCCCCCAAAAAAAAAATTGTTCAACTTTTAAATATTTTTTTCGTCAACTTGTAGCTATAGTAAAATTACCAAAAATTGTTTGCCAGCTTCTTACTATGATCCATAAAACATAATTTTTTAGAATTATTTTCCGAGTGCGTCATAGTTAAAAAAAATAAATGTTTGTATTTTTCTAACGATAGGTATACGCTTCTGGGTACTCAGTCGATCGGAAATCGCTTATAAATTTTCAACATATTCATAGAAACATTTGCGACGGCCTAGTTTTCGAAAAAAAGAAAGCAGTCGACTAAAATTTTTAAATTCCTCGATCAGGCGAACCCTTATCAGTTTTTGAAACCACCAAAATGACAATTCGCCTGTAACGTTTTAATCACACTTAGATATCTCGAAAATACCGAAAATGTAGCGAAAAATTCGATTCCCGCGATGGGACTCTGTTGCTCATGGCGTTTTATTAACTTAGCACTTAAACTTTGTGCAAAAAACTTGTCTTATAAAGCTAAATGTTTCATAGAATTGAAAGCCTCTTTATAATCAATGAATCTTGCGAAAACTTTTATACGCTGAATTTTAAAACACAATGAATAATATTTAAGCAGCAACGTATTTAATGAAAACGTTATTTAAGCAGCATCTGTCTGATCTAAATACGTCCTGAGTCTTTGGGAGATATTATTCTGCAAGGACCAGTTCAAAATTTTAGTAAAAAGTAATTTTTTTAAAATTTTAATGAGATAAGATTCGTAAAGATCGTTGGAAATTCCACCCTGACCTGATGTTTTCTTACTGTTTTTTTTTCTGAATACTGTGATTATTAGTTTGATTATTTAAATCTGTAAATTTAAATAAGAATGTAAAACATCCATAAATATGATACTTGACTGTATTCAAAATTTGTTTTAAATATTAAATGATTTTATGTATAATCCTTAAATATATTCAATTTTAGTAGTAACAAATAAAAATATTCTTTAGTTATTTAAAAATTATATTTTGAAAACCATAAATTTTTAGCCTTCATTTGAATGAAAAAACGTGATGTTTCTTTAAAATTACGTCATGATTTGCAACAAATATTACAGACACGATAGACAATATATAAGAAACGTAATGAAGAAATTTCGTAGTGTGGATAATGTAATATGTAGTTACATTTAACTAAAATATAGACTATAATTAATAACCTGGTGAAAAAATTTTTGAAATCCGTTAACAAATAATAGAGAAATAGAAAATCAAAGTTTAAAGCGGAATGATTGATTTCCAATTCACTTGTGACGTCAAATATTCGCACAATTGGACACCGAGTGTCTTCTATACAATATTTTTTAAATTAAATTATGTTAAATTACCATGGATTTAATATTAAAAATAATAAAAAAATTATATGTTTATCAATGTTCAAAAGTTTAAAAAGATGACATTTTAAAACGTCAAAATATTGAATTTGTACAAGATAAAAATTTCAAAACCGTCGTATCCGTAGTAATTAACGTTTTTACCAGCTTTATAAAAGTTTATTAAAAAGACTCCTTGCTGTATTTGCAATCCCGTAGCAAAAATGACGTCACACATTTGTATCAGATGAAATAGAACTATCTGTGTAAAGTGCAACTTTAAAGTCCCGTAACTTTGTTAGTTGTTGAGATACCTTAATTTTTCTTTTACACTTTTGTTTGATTTTGTTTTAATTTTTATTTTAGTTGCAACTTGCCTATGACAAACAGCATTTTCATAATAGGCATGATGACGAATTATTAAAAACTTTTCTACAAGATTCAGAAATATCTATTTAAACAAAAAAATCTTATTTCTAAAAAGGATCGATTTATTAGTATAAAATTGTTAATTTAATTATTAATTTCGAAATGCACGTCAAAACGCTCGAATGTGTCATGGCGTCTATTGTGACGTCACTTCTATGTAATCAGTTGCACGGATACACAAATATAACGCAACTGTCTATATTGTGTTGAGTTTAAGTTAGAAGAATTTAGTTGATTTTTGTTACAAATATGAATAGTAAAGTTTATAAGTGGTGTGCAATCCCTCAGTGTGGAAATATATCAATAAAAATTCTAGCAAGTTATTTGTTTACGTTTCAGATAAAAAAAAAATACCCACTAAGTGGTTTAATCTTGCACGACGAGATCCAAAAAATATTTGTCTACATTGTCCAATTTATTTTTGTGAAAATCACTTTAACGTAAGTTTTTACTTCATTTCATAGATTCTAAAATCTTCTGTGCATAATAATTTTGTTTGATGTCTAAATTTAATAATAAATTTGATGCTTTTTAAAGTTATGTTTCATCTTTTGATTATTCACAATTATTTATCTTAATGGGTACATTATTAATAAATGATAATAGCCTCTGATATTTGTACTTGTCATGAAGTAAAAATAAGAGTACACAAAAAGCATATTTTACGAATTTTGAACTTGCAAATCTTTTTTTTTTAAAAGAATATTGATGTACTTACGTTGAAGTTTTGACATTTCTAAATTCTGCTGAGCAAAAGTGTTTATTTGATGCAAGAAACTCTTCCAGCATTAGGAAATCAATTTTTAGTAAATTGGAACTATTTGCCTTAGTAAATCTCTGTTCCCTTGCTAACGTTTCTTAATAAATGCAATAAACAGTGCAGAGCTTGTACACAAAATTGAGTTCAACAAAAAATTTTTTGGATAGACGTGACGTAGTTTACTATGATTTGTGTTCAACCTATCATAGCGGATAGTTGTATTTTGTCGTTATATTTTACTAAAAAAAATTAATAATAAAATAAAAAAATTAAAATTAATACGTTTTTTATTATTCATGAACCCTATTTCATTAGATAAATATATAATTTCAATAATTCTTTATTACTGTCATCATGCCTATTCTAACTGACCAAGCGAAGTTGTTTTTCTTTGTAATTTATTTTGAGTCTTTTTGGTTTGTAATTAATTTTGCACTCAAATTAGAATGATGGAAGAAATACCCAGTACTATACGTTGTCACTTAATACGTAAAGTATCATTATCATCTTGTTTTAAATATTATGTTAAAAATGCTTTTATTGTTTGCTACAATTTTAAAGTTATATCAAACTGTTTTGTAAAAATGCATTTAATATTTGTCGGGCTTCACCGTGACATGAGTGAAAATCATATTTGTTTGCTATCAAGTTGTGACGTCATTGCACACGTTACTACGACGAGTCGATTTTTGCGTCAATAATTTCATTTAAAATTAAACAGTGGTTTTTTCAAGATTTTTAAAAAGTTAACAAAAATTAACTAATTAATACCTAAGAACAAAGTATTTCAAAGCATTTTTAAATTGCAGTCAAGTGTACTATTTTTAAGTCGAATTTTCCAACAGAAAAAGTTTGACTAAATTTGACTTACATAGCCTATACGATATGTATATATATATTCTCGCTACCTTTTAACATGTGTAAGGTTCCCCTATGGGTGGAATGAGCTGAAATTTGGTAAGTGAAGCTAGTAGTAGGAATACGGGGATTGAGGGACCTCCTCCCCTCCTCACGATTTTTTGAGCGACCTCGGGAGGAGGCAAAATACCGAGGCGGTTCTAGAAGCCTCCGGTGGTGGGTGGAGCAAAATTTGGTCTCTAACCTAACGATATCTAGTGAAATTTTTTCTAACCTAACAGAACCCAATGGAACTTGATCTCACCTAACAGAACCCAACAAAATTTGGTTTAACCTAACAAAATTTTTTTAACCTAAGAATTAAAAAACTTTAGCCACCTTCCTGTAAATTCACTACTAAATGTTGCTGCTCGTCTGGATACTAGCGATCCCTGTGCGTAAGTTTGAGAAATTGTCAATAGATGGTGCTGAAAATCCTTTTTGATAGTTAAACTAGCCATTAAAAGATGGCGTTGCTAATCTGAACTACCGCGAACTCTGTACCTAGATTCAAAATTCCATGAAAAGATGGCGTTGCTAATCTGAACTACCGCGAACTCTGTACCTAGATTCAAAATTCCATGAAAAGATGGTGTTGCTTCCATAATTTTATAATATTTTTCGAAAAATTATCTACAACATCCAAAACTCAGCTTCCTAGGGTGATTTGGAGGGAGTAGAGGGAGAAAAAGGTATTTTGGCTGGAGCTAACACGCCCACAGCCCCTCAGAATCAACATAGGGAATTGAAATTTTGTATGCTGATAGAAGAGTTCGTACCTAGGGTGTGCTTTTTGAACGCTTTAGTATTTTACCCCCACTCCCACCATTTTAAGCTACAATTAGGCTTTTGAAGAAAAATTTTTTTTATTATAAGTGGAAAGATCATATTTAAGTTTTATAAGAAAACTCGTTTATTTAATTTTAAACGTAATAATTAAGAAGTTATATTAAATTAAAAATAAATTTTTTAATATAACGGGCCGATAGTTTCCGAGCGCTTATGTGACGTAATAAAGGTAATATGGCCTGAACATAGCTACATTAGTGTCTTTTTATTTTCAAATAGATTTTAGGCCAAGAGCTACTGGCCGATTTGCGATGGTCATTGCAACACGCGTTAAATTGAGAAATTTCATAATTATTTTGACAAATATCAAAATATTGTGTATCCATAGTAATGTGATTTAAAAATAAGAGAGATTACGAATAAGAGATTACACTTATTATGAAGAGTTTCTCATTATTATTGTTCTGACTCATATTTATTTAAATAATTTAAAATAACAAAATTAATTTATTTACGTTTAATCTTCTGTAGTTTTACAAGAAGTTGTAGTTTCACCAGTGACGCCTAAATTTTTTAATTTTAATAGTATTTATGGACTAAAATTTTAGTATATTCAAATTTAAGCTTCCAGATGATACCATAACCTCATTTTAACATTATGCTTTTGGTCTATTGTTGTATAAAAGAGACCAATTATTTACATTTCGTTTTAACAAATTTCAAAATTCAGCATAATTTACCACAAATTTACCACAACTTTAAACCTTAAGGATGACTCAACCCGGCCGAATAGGCTTACCAGAACTGAATTTTTATGCAGCGGGGGTATATGCAACACCTTTACATATAAACCATCCGACTCTATTCAGATACCGTTTACAGGGGCTCTATGGTCGACGTTCCACCATAAGTCGACCAGTGGCCGTTCGAACGCAGGAGTTATTAGAGAGTCTGCACTTACAGTTCGCCAAGGTACTTCCCAAACGCCCTATGGAAGTACCTCCTTGGCTGATCCCTAACGTACGGTGTCGTTTCGACCTGACTGGTCTCAACAAGGAGGAGACCAGTTCATTCGAATATCGATCCCGCTTTTATGAGATCATTAGCGAATTTGACTCTCTCTGCATATACACAGATATTTCCAAAACAGCTACGGGTGTGGGAAGTGCCATCGTCATTCGTGACGATCCTCACGCTTGGTCACTTCCCTCCCAGGCCATTGTGTATACTGCGGAATTATTTGCTATTTTTCAAGCCCTGCGATTCTGTCAAACATCCGAAAACAGCGCATTCCTCATTTGTTCCGACTCGTTGAGCGCCGACCAGGCAGCACGTCATGCAGCCGAAGTCGGTGAGCCACAGGACATTGCCATACGGCCAGAGGATCTGACAAGGAGATGCACCTAGAGGGAAATTCGGAATTTTGATGAAATTTGGCTGGTGTGTAGAATAGACAAAAATAAGGGACCTGTATTTTTTTTTATCGGCCATCTTCCACGTCTAGGGGGTGAAACCAGCCCCTAAAGTTGGGGGTTAAAATCGTATTTCTTAAAATATCTCGAAAACTATAAGAGAAGAGATAAACTTTAAATTGACAAAATGTTACTTTTGAAAGACCTATTCACCTGTTTAGATTAAACCAGGGCCTGGTTAATAAGAGGGGCTGGAGGGGTAAAAATGACGGTAAATTTTCTTCTACAGCATGAATGGTTCAATATATCAAATTTCTGGCATCATAAATAGAAAGAGCACCAAAAATTAGAGGATACGTGTTTTTACGTTTTTTCGAAATATATCTGGTATCCAAGCCATATAAGGAAGAAAAAAATAAGGTAGATTATATTGCATTATTATTGATTGCAAATACCTTCTAAATTTTTTTATTTTTATGTTTAATTTTATCGTGAAAATGTAAATTTTTATTTTCCGATAATGATTCATGTATTTTTCAGTACTTACTTAATTGGTAATTTAGCCATTTATATATTTGGTTACCAATATTCGACATTTCTTATACCTATTTCTACCAAAGTTCTCTGGTCTCCGTTCTTCCGGAGACCAGAGAAAATCTTCCGTTCAACAACTGCCTTTATCTTCTTACAAATTCGTTTTTAACCAAATAAAGGCGGCTTATTTCTTTCTCAACATTCAAACTATTTTTTTTATTCTTTTTGTATGTTTTATAGGTGTCAACCCCATTTCCAAACCGCAAAATTTATTACAAAGCACCTGAACAGTGGGTGAAAAAGATTATTGCTTCTTGTCGAGCATTCATTAACACAAGCACACCAGAGACTTTTACCTTTCGCAGAAGTAGATATAAAAAATATCGAATATGAATAACCAAATGGTAACACACATGAGTAACACATGGCTAAATTACCAATTAAGTTAGTACTGAAAAATATATGAATCACTATCGAAAAGTAAAAATTTACATTTGATGATGAAAATCAACATAAAAATTAAAAAATATAAAACGTATTTGCAATCAATAATAATCCAATATAATCTAACCTATTTTTTTCTTCCTTATATGGCTTGGGTACGACACATATTTCGAAAAAACGCAAAAACACGTATCACCTATTTTTTAGTGCTCTTTCTATCTATGATGGCAAAAATTTGATACATTGAACCATTCAGGCTGTACAAGAAAATTTACCCCCATTTTCACCCCTCCTGCCCCTCTTATTAACTAGGCCCTTGTTTAACCTATACAGGTGAACAGGTCTTTCAAAGAGTAACATTTCGTCAATTTAAAGTTTTCGTCTATCTCTTATAGTTTTCGAGATATCTTAAGAAATATGATTTTAACCCCCAACTTTAAGGGCTGGTTTCACCCCCTAAACGTGGAAGATGGCCGATAAAAAAAATACGGGTCTTTTATTTTTGCCTCTTCTACTCACCAGCGAAGTTTCATCAAAATCCCGAATTTCATTCTGGGTGCATTTCCTTGTGAGAGTGAGCATACGATCCGCGATTGATCAGAAATGGCAACGTGAGTGGAACAACCTCACGGCTAAGCTCAGACAGGTGAAACCTGAGGTTCGAAGAACTCCGGCACCTGTAAATCTGAGCCGGCGAGGGAGTGTGGCCCTGACGCGTTTACGCTTGGGCCACACGGCGTTAACACATCGTCATCTCCTCGCCGGTGAGGATAAGCCAAGGTGCGCCGCCTGCGGGACGGCGCTGACCGTGAGTTTCTATTTATCTCCCCCGACAGTGAAATTTATTTTTCAGCTTTGTTTTTAATCTATGTGTTTTCAAGATTTTGTGTTGTCTTATTTATTAACAATACCCTGTTCCAGCTGGTCTGGCAGGGTACTTTTAGTCTTGTTTTTATGCCACTAAGGGCCTTTACACCCTTAGTGGTACTTTGCCATTTATACGTGTTACTTTGTTTTTGTTATTGTATTTTAACGATGTACCACCGAGGGCTATTTACACCCGAGGTGGTACATCATTTGTTTCTTCTTTCTGTGATATTTTGTTATGCCTCTGTAGGCCTGTTGTTATGGCTCTACAGCGGTATTGTTTTATCTCCTTATTGCGTCACTGGTGGGCCTGTGGCTCCCCAATGATGTAATAATTTTTCTGTGATATTGGTCTGTGATACTGTGTGTTTTCTAGTCAGGTTCCTCCACCCCGAGGCCCCCCGTGTTCCTCCTACACCTCGGGGGGGTCTCAGCGATGGTTTTCAGGCCTTGCTGACCGGACGCTCTGTCTAGTACTTATCGTACCGTCACCGAGGACTGTCCTCTCTTTTTAAGCCGTGGGATGGCAGGGCTCGTCGTTGGATTTTACTATGTGTATGTTTGTCCGTTGTCTATAGCATTTATGTGTCCCTGTCTTTACGTGTTGTTTTTATTTTACCGTGTCTGGCGGCGCACGCCCTTGGTAGGCGATGCCGCCGGGTGCTGCTGACCGCGCCATCCACCGACACCAGTACCCAAAAAAAAAAATAAAATAAAATAATAATAATAATAATAATAATAATAATAATAATAATAATAATAATAATAATAATAATAATAATAATAATAATAATAATAATAATCCCTTCCCTCTGTCCCTACTCCTACCTACCATCTGAGGACACGAAAACGAACTAGGCTTTCACAGCCCTCTGTCATTGAGCCAACATCTACGCTCCCACAAAAGTCTCGTCGTACGAACCAGTGTACACCAAAATAGACGCATAACACCTCGTTTCAAGCAACAACAACAACAATATAAGGAGTGATGTGACAAACCCGTCCGTGAATGTACTACGGTACTTTTACGGATTGGTTTGGCACATTACCCTTCCACAGAGCCTAATACCTTGCATAATGCCGGTATAGGTGAATGTTACCCAGTACTGTCCTACTGAGTAGTGAGCGCCAGGTTGGCGTAAAAGTCTATAATAATAATAATAATAATAATAATGGTGGCGAGGGCACTTATAGCAGCTACCCTTGGCACCCGTGAGGGATATTTATCCCCCATTGGTGTCAAGGAGGCTAAGGGTCCCAGGGGTAGTTTATGCGCAATACAGTAATCTTCGGATTCCATTAGCCTCTGATTACCCAAGATCGGCACCCAAGTGTAAACCTCGATAGTTCTTTTTTTCGACGAGGACGAACGTCATAGGATCGACAGAGGTTTCCACCGTATATGAGAAATACCATCGTCTTCTTAATGCTTGTTAATCTCGCCCTGATGTCTGGCTGTAGCGTCGAATGTGTTTAGTATCTATATGGGTGTGAATTGTGACTCGAATTCGGATTAGTCGAATTGGTGATATTTAACTGTGATTTTTTTTTGTCTCTTGTCTTTCCTAACTGTGATAGTTGTACTTTTGTTTTTATTTTTTTTTGTCCTCTTGTTTTTATCTCTGTGTTCACTGGACGGTGCACCCCAGTGAACACAACCGTGATATACCATCTGTGATATTTCGTTGATTTTTTGTCCCTGTGACTTCGACGGGTAGGAATGCGGTACTTGACGCACTCGTTCGCGTCATCTAGGCGTATGAGTCGACATCTGCCCGAACGGCTTGAGCGAGCTCGCTTAGTAAGGAGATGTCGTCTTCCCTCATACGGATGCGAGCTTGAGTATCCTGGACTGCTTTTGCCCCGTCGGAGTCATAGGGACATAAGTCAGATATACTGTGATACTCTGTGGCATTGTCCCGTTCTCTGTAGCCTCGACTCGGACGAACGTGGCCTAGTCATCGTACCGGTCTCCCGTGTAGGTTGACCCCGACATCTGACAGAACGGCACATGTACCCAGTAATCAGTATCTGACAGAACAGTACATGTTGCTCAGTAATCAGATGTCACTGTCCCTACACGTGTGAGCTCCTAGGTGTTGATGAAGTCATTTCGGAATTGTCGAGACTATAGGGAGCGGAATCGTGTCACAGAGCAAAAAAATAATCGGAAAGCTGTGATATTGTTGTTTTTGTTTTTTTTAATAAGATTGATTTTAATTTGTTTTGTTTTAACGATGTACCACTGAGGGCCTTTTCCACCCGAGGTGGTACATCAATTTTTGTTCTTATCTGTGATATTTTGTAGTGCCACGCCAACAAATAGCTGACCGCGCCATCCACCGGCAGCAGTACCTCAATTTTAACTAAAAAAAAAAAAAATAAAAAAATAAAAAAATAAAAAAAATAATAATTATGAGTTGACGAAGCCGTTTCGGAATTGTCGAGAGTATGGAGAGCAGGATCTTGCCACGGGGCAGTTATTTGTTTTTTTTTTTGTGCTGTGATATTTATGTAACCAGAGCTGTGATATTTTTTGTTTTGTCTTTTTTAACTAAGTCTTGGGTTGCTGCTTCTTTTTTAACCATTCGTGTCTTTGTGTTCGGCCCTTTTAACTTTGTTATGGCACCAGAGGCTCTTTACACCCCTGGTGTTATTGTTTTAATTCGTTTTTATACATTCAGGCAGAATGCACCTAGTCAGCTGGTCTCACTGGTGTTTGTTTTCTCTTTTGTAAGCCTGTATTTGTTATGCCACTGGATGACTTCAGGCCACCAGTGGCACTTATATATATATATATATATATATATATATATATATATATATATATATATATATATATATATATATATATATATATATATAAAATTAAAAATTTTGAAATGAGTAGAATTATATATATGAATGTGGAATTGATCTGCATCGCTGGGTGGCTCACCCATTCAGCGTTGCAAAGATCTCATAATACCCATTTGAGGCAGGGCACTTCGTTGGTTTCGGCGTTATACGCTATGCCCTGTCCTTACAGAGCATTTCCCTAGACCCTGGGATGGCAGGGTCTGCTTGTTATTCTGTTTTTATTGTATGTGTTTGTCCGTTGTCTAGTGCATTTACGTGTCCCTGTCTGTTTTGTGTATGTTTTTTATTTACTATCGTTTGTATGGCGGTGCATGCCCTCCGCTGGCGATGCCGCCGAACACTGCTGACCGCGCCATCCACCAGCAGCAGTGCTCCAATTTTAATTTTAAAAAAAAATAATAATAATAATAATAATAATAATATAGTTTGTTAGGACAGGCCACCTTATTTGCGTGACCTGTTGTGTCACAATAGCCTGTCCCTATCGAGCATTCCTCTAGACCCTGGGATGGCAGGGTCTGCCTGTTAGTTTGTTTTTTTATTGTATGCGTTTTTCCTTTGTCTATTGCATTTATGTGTCCCTGTCTGTATGTGTGCTTTACCTTTTGTGAGTATGGCGGCGCATGCCCGTCGATGGCGATGCCGCCGGGCACTGCTGACCGCGCCATCCACCGGCAGCAGTGCTCCAATTTTATTTAAAAATAAAAAAAATAAAATAATAATAATAATAATAATAAACGCCCTGTGGGTGGGGACTTCACTTTGCAGAATTTCCCCACAGTAAGTCCTGCTTGTCGTAAAAGGCGACTAAAAGGACAATCAATTAGGATGGAGAGAAATAAAAAGAAAAAGCCTCGGAAAAATGCCGCTGCCGGTGGAGCGACCGGGCGCATCAGGGTCACCACTGAATGTGACAACTTAGATCGCGGTGACAGCAGGCTGGGTTCTAGGCAGCCACCTGTCAGCTGTAACAACACCTTCAGCCAAAGTACTACTGCCCTACTTACAGAGCCCTCAACACCTTTGGCTCAGCCGATTTTAAGTGTTTCCTCGGAGCATCCTTTGAGGACCACTAAAGCTGATAAGAAACGCATGCATATGCAATGGACAGATGAACTGAATGAATTCATCGTACGCACATACTTCTAAGAAACCAAATTAGTAACGGACAAAACTGGTTACCGTACGAAATTACATCAAGAGTTCGCGCGCAGCTACGCTCACCTAAGTCGCGTTACTTAACAGAGACTGGCAGACCAAAAACGTGTCATTTTTACCAATAACCTTATCCCTTCCTCCCTCATAAACACCATTAAAACACAAGTCGCACATCAATTTGCTCAAAATGAAGAAAGTCAGGCCGAAGGCCCACCAGAAATGGGAAGCCCCACACAAAACGACATTCAACAACCTGTCGAGAATGAGCCTAACCACCATGAGACAGCAGTAAATGACACCCTACTGCAAGAGATCGAACTGGAATTTAACACAGCGCTTACTGAATTTGAAGGGACGGACCCCACATATAGGTACTTGTTGCCTAAACAACACACCTCACGTAGATTGGCTGAGATCGTTGAGATATTAAACAATACAATATTGCCTAAACACTTGGAAACATGTGACAATTTTATCGAGTTACACACAGCTACTGTGGAGCCGTTGCCGCTATACGTTGTAACGGTTCCGATGTAACACCACCTGTAGCGCACAACTCGAAGGAACACAAAACTCCTGCTTGGGAAACACGATTGAATAAACGCATCAACAACATTCGATGCAACCTCGGCAGGATCACCCAATACCAACGAGGTCCAAACGGCTCAACAAATACATACACGACATACTACACAAACACACAGTACACATACAATATGAGGAACCCCATAAAACACTCACAGCGATCAGAGATACGCTTCACCAAAAATTAACAGCACTAGCGAAGCGCTTACGAAGATATAAGACCAGTACTGAACGCAAACGACCAAACCAAGCGTTCAGCAGAAACGAGAGACGATTTTATCAGTCTCTAACGAACATGGTAACTGACAGTAATGGTCTACCGGAGAAGAACGCACTCCATAGTTTTTGGGCAAATAGATGGTCCAACACCATTGACCATAATGACAAAACCAGCTGGATCGATACAGAGTGCAGGAGTAGCGAACATCTTCCGGAGATGCCCTATACGGACATTACTACAGAGGACGTCTTCAGGGCTTTACAGACATCGCATAACTGGAAGGCACCTGGCATCAATAATATACAAAACTACTGGCTCAAACACTTTACATCAACACACAAGTATCTCGCTAAACAATTTACACTATTTATAAGAACACCACACTTGACACCTAACGCAGGGTATCACATATATTAAATCAAAAAACAGTGATACAAAAAATCCTGCTAATTATAGGCCTATCACCTGCTTGCCTACTGTGTATAAGACTTTGACGTCCTGTCTGGCAGAAAAGATCAATGAAGATTGTCAGATTAACACCATACTGACAGAAGAACAAAAGGGATGTCGAAAGAGGTCACAAGGTTGGAAAGAACAGCTTCTGATTGACTCCGTAGTACTGGAGCAAGCGAAAGGAAGACAACGTAACCTGTACACAGCATGTATTGATTACAAAAAGGCATTTGATTCGGTGCCGCACTCCTGGTTACGGAGAGTATTGGAGCTGTATAAAATACACCCAAGTATCGTAAACTTCCTTGGAACGATCATGTCCGATTGGCGAACGACCTTACATTTGAGTATTGGTAACGAAACAACAACAAGCGATCTTATTCAAGTAAGACGCGGCATATTTCAAAGCGACTCATTGAGTCCATTATGGTTTTGTCTCGCAATGAATCCACTTTCACGCCTGTTGAATGAAACCAAATACGGTTATAATGTGGGGACAAAAATGAATTCGTGCCATACTATTTCACGTCTAATGTACATGGATGATATCAAGATCTATGCAGCAACTAAACATCAATTACAGCAGCTGCTGGGACTTTCCAGGGAAGTTTCGCGAGACCTCTGCATGGAGTTCGGGTTTGACAAATGTCGGACACAATGTCGTTTTGGGGGAAAACGAGATGCGGTCGCATTTGAACTCGAACCGGAGTCTGTTATGCAGCCAATGGACGAGGGAGAGTCGTACCGGTATCTCGGATTCAACCAGGATGAACGTATAGATCACAGCGCTGTAAAACGACACCTAATCCAGCAATACCTAACGCGTGTACAGAGATTACTGAACACGCACCTTGATGGAAAAAAAACCATCAAAGCAATTAGCACCTACACAGTTCCGGTGCTAACGTACTCATTTGGGGTAATCAAATGGACGCTTACGGACTTGACAAACATCGAGATCAAGACCCGCGTCCTTATGACCAAATACAGAATTCATCATCCCAAAGCAGCGATAGAACGACTGACGCTGCCAAGAGCCGAAGGGGGTCGGGGTCTTATAGACATAAGGAACATGCATAATAAACAGGTTCATAACTTGCGAGAATACTTTTACATCAAAACACACACATCACACCTACACAATGCAATAATCCAAGCCGACAAGGCATACACACCATTAAACCTCTCACGCACAGAAATGCCAGATAGTTTTTGCTCCTTGGTCACGAAGGAGGACAAAATCCAGCAATGGATCCGCAAGCCGCTACATGGAAGACATCCACATGATCTTAACCAGAGTAACGTCGACAAAGCAGCGCCGCACGCCTGGTTGAGTCAAGGAAGTCTTTTCCCGGAGACTGAAGGATTCATGCTGGCTATACAAGATCAAGTAATTCATACAAAGAATTACTCAAAATACATACTTCGTGACTCGTCAGTAATATCTGACTCATGCCGAAGATGCCATTTCAAACCCGAAACGATCCAACACATCACAGCTGCTCAGCTCGCTGTGTGCTCAGCTCGCCCAGTCCGAATAAAAACACCGTCACGACCAGGTTAGCAAAATTATATACCAGAAACTAGCGGTTAAGCACCACCTGATAACCGATAAAACTCCTTACTACAAGCTCACACCAAAAGTAGTAGCGGAGAATGACTCCTGTAGACTTTACTGGGATCGGTCGATTATTAAAGATAAGACAATAAAGCATAATCGACCAGATATCACCTTTGTAATGAAATAAACTAAGACCACCTATCTGATCGACATTGCGGTTCCGAATACACATAACTTACAAAAAACACACGCAGTTAAATTGGAGAAATACACTGACCTCGCAGCCGAAATAAAACAATAAAACAATGGAGAATGGAACATGTCCACATTGTTCCAATAGTACTCAGTGCCACCGAGGTCATTCCACACACACTACACAATAGCTTGAGCCTCTTGGATCTCCCAAAGTACACATATGTCACTATGCAAAAGGCAGTGATTATAAACACGTGTCGTATAGTATGGAAGTTCCTCAGTAATACGAATCCGACTGCGATATGTGATAGCACAAGATCTGCTTCTACTTCATCTGAGCCATCTACAGTGAGTGAACAACATACTGACACTCATCTTACAGACACACAACACACATACATAAACACACAATATACTAACACTGAAATACAAACACTTACCACACATACAGATCCAGATTCTTCCGATGAAGGGGGAGGATCGACCAACTGCCGCACTATCACTGTTACCGCTCTGGTGCACAATCTTTCCCAACCCAATAACACAAAAGGTCCGTCAACCTGTGTACCATCTAAACGCGCAATTCCAGGAACACCCGATCTTAATGAGCAATTTGATGAAGAAGAACACATTTACACCAAGAAACGTAAAATAGAACCGTAATAGAAACGTAAAATAGAATCCACATACGTAGTAATGTGTCACAAGCACTCGATAATATTTGAAATTAAAATTGTAACTGTTTCTCGAATCAGAGAGAGTACTAATACACATAGGTGATTGAATGGGTGTCCGGCTCGGACGCTTGCCGAACATAGGATCGTTGGTGTAGAGATTAGCACGCCTGGCTAGTTACCAGGAGATCCTGGGTTCGATTCCCGGCCGATCTGGATAATTTTTCCAATCACTTTGTGATTTTTTATTTACATGTGGTTTTTGGTCATACTATACCAAGGAAATCGAGTGCTTAAAGTTTCGGTTTAACTGAACGATAAGTCAACGTTTCAATACTGCGTGTGTTGAAATGCAAACAAAAGTTTGTCATACGTAGTAATGTCTCACAAGCACTCGATAATATTTGAAATTAAAATTGTAACTGTTTCTCGAATCAGAGAGAGTACTAATACACATAGGTGATTGAATGGGTGTCCGGCTCGGACGCTTACCGAGCATAGGATCGTTGGTGTAGAGGTTAGCACGCCTAGCTAGTTACCAGGAGATCCTGGGTTCGATTCCCTGCCGATCCGGATAATTTTTTCAATCACTTTGTGATTTTTAATTTAACTAAATGGCAATTTTTCAGTCGGGAAAATGTCAGCAGTAACCACCATCGTCGTTACGGGTTAAATATAAATTGGTTTAAGATAAAAAAAAATAAATAAGTAAATAAATAAAAATAAATAAAATAAAATAAAATAAGATGATGTGCCATTTAACTATTTTGGATTTTATTTCTTTCCAATACTCCTATTGTTGCTTATGTATAGTATCAATTGATCTTTCAGACTCAAAATAAATAAATAAATAAATAATTAAAAATAAAATATTACAAGCAGGCAATGCCTGGTCATTAAATTGACTTCTATCTAGTTTTTCAGCTAGAAATAAAGTTATCAGATTAGTCGGATATCCGAGGATATCCGCTGTTCAGGATGTTGGTCATTAGAGTACTTTGGCCACTAAACTGGCATAAGTGTCCAAGCAAAGTATTTTAATCATTAAATTAATTTCAAGCAAACGATTCCGAGTTTGCTCATTCAATTGATTGGTTTTAGGTAACTTACAATTACAACATGTCACAACCTGCTCTTGAGAAATTTGTTTGTGAAGGGGAACCTACATCTGTAGGCTCAAGATGGGAACGCTGGAAACGGGCACTCTTTATTTATCTAGAAGTGTCAAGTATTGAGAAGGACGTCAAGAAAACGGCAACCTTGTTTCATTTTGGAGGATTAGAATTACAAGAAATTTTTTATAATATTCCAGATGCTAACGTAGAACCCGCAGAAGATATCGATGTATTTCAACTAGCAATTAGGAAACTGGATGAATTTTTTATACCAAAACAAAGTAAAGTATATGAACGCCACCTATTCCGGTTAATTAAACAAGATCCTAACGAGAAATTCGAAAAATTTTTAGTCCGCTTAAGACAACAAGCGGATAAATGTCAATTTAAGGATAAGGATGATCAAATAACAGAAAAATGCTTCTTAAAGGAGCTTAGAAAGAAAATTTTGCAAACAGGGGATTCAATGACGCTAGACAACATAATAATAATAATAATAATAATATAATAATAATAATAATAATAATAATAAATTTTTATAATAATAATAATAATAATAATAATAATAATAATAATAATAATAATAATGGTGGTGAGGACACCTATAGCAGCTGCCCTTGGCACCCGTGAGGGATATTTATCCCCCATTGGTGTCAAGGAGGCTAAGGGTTCCAGGGGTAGTTTATGCGCAATACAGTAATCTTCGGATTCCATTAGCCTCTGACTACCCAAGATCGGCACCGTTCCTTCTCGAGGTACCACCGTTTTCACAAAAGATGCCGGATCTAGAGGAGAAATCCTCGATCGTTCATTTATTAACCTTTTTTATTATTTCGTTCCGTTTTTATTGTTTTTTGTTTTCGTTATTTTTATTTCTTTTTGTTTCAGGTTTTCTTTTATCTTTTGTTCCTTTTCTGTTTTTGGTTTTGTTTTGTTTTCATTCTTCTTTGTTGTCCCAACTTCAAGTCATCTTCGGGACCCACACTAGCTCGTGTGTGGCTTAGCGGCGTTGCCTGGAAAAGGGGATCCTGGTGACTGAGGGAAGCCGTTACTTGCGAGTACGGCGGAACAACACGTCACTTCGGCCCTGGCTTCAGGCATAGACCGTGGCTGCGGTTATGCACCGGCCGCAGTAACTTCGAGCGCCCCGGGGTCGTGCGTGTCACTGGGGCAATGGGCTTCGTCCCTAGGGCCCCTCATTCCCGTATCCCTGGCGTGGGAGTCCCACGTCCCTTATGAGGCTCCGTGGAGGGTGGGGAGCGGGGTGGGGGATTTTTGTATAACACTTTATGGGTGATAGTAAAAATAATGTTTCTTCGGGCGAGTCCGGGCCCTTAAATACGGACGCGAACCCAGCTCCACCGCCAACAACTGGTGCGAGCAATAGTAGCGTGGCTAGTCCCGCTCCAACTTCTTCTGTACCCGCTCCACAATCCAGTGGAACGAGTACGAACAAAAAGGGTAACCCTCCCTCCAAAAAAGGGAATCGTCGCGGGCGTCAAATTCCTTTTGACGCTCCAAGAATGCAAGCGGAGGGATATATGAGGTTTTTAGTTTTGAAGCCGACAGAAGGTGACTTCAGTAAGGTAAGTCCCTTCTTGTTAGCTAAGTTGGTGAATAGTGAAATCGGGCATGTCAAGGATGCCAAACTATCGGGCAAAGGGTTGCTCGTGGAGGCATTCTCAAAGACACAATCCGAAAAAATCCTCAAGATGAAGAATTTAGGGCAGTACGCGATAGAAGTGACCCCCCACGGAGTTTTAAACTACTCCAGGGGAGTCATATTACATCCATCTCTTGCGTACTGCTCCCTCGAAGAGATAGTGTCGGAGATGTCTCCACAGGGGGTTACTGAAGCGAAAAGGCTGAAATATAATAGGGGAAACAAACATCCAACTTCTCCCCTAATTTTATTAACATTTAACAAAACCACCTTGCCAAGAGAGGTGGTTATCGGCCTTTTCAATAAAGTGGACGTACGTCCGTACATACCGGCACCTATGAGGTGTTACAACTGCCAAAAGTACGGACACGTTTCACAAAGATGTAGTTCAGAACAGCAGATTTGCGTGTGTGGCAGGCCGTTACATGAGGGACGGCCATGTGACGAGCCAGTAAAATGCATCAACTGTGGAGGCAATCACTCGGCTAAGTCGAGGAATTGCCCCAAGTTTAAGGAAGAATCAGCCATCCAAGAGCTGAGAGCCCTGGAGAAACTTACCTATCCAGAGGCGCGACGTAAGTTACTTGGCAATATGCCACGTCGCTCAGCCTTGGATGGATACGCACGCGCTGCTGCAGCCCCCGCCCCTACAGCGGCTAATCAAGAAATAAAGGAAATTCGTGAGGCTATGAAACAAATGCAGACGACCATGCAAAGAATGCAGGAGAGCCTGATGCGCTCTGTGGGTGTATCTGTTTCTACACCCACTACAGCCGCTGTTGCGCCAGCCAAGGTCTCTGAGGCGAAGAGGGTGCTTACAACCACCCCTCAGGGACCTGTCATAAGGACTGTGACGTCTTCCTCAAGGAAGAATGTGTCACCGAAGAAATCATCTCCCAGAAGACGTCACAGTGAGGGGGGAAAGGAGGTGGTCCAACAACGGTCCCCGAAAAAGGGACCGACCACCTCAACATCGGAGGCAGAGTCAATGCTGCCTCCACAAACGACGGCGCCACTGCCCCAACGACAACAGGCGCCGTCCCGACCGGGCACACCAACACGCCCGGTCACCCCCCTCCCGAGTCGCTCAAACACTACACAAGTGAGCGACTCGGATATGTCGACCGCATCGGTGCGGACGGGTGTTAAATGCCCTACAACCGACGCGTACACTAACACCTCGGCCACGGAGTCTGATAACTCCGATGCCGAGGTGCAAGTAGTAAAACGGAAAAAAGGCTGGCCAAAAGGGAAACCTAGGAAGTAGCCACACTTCCTAGGGAGCAACCCTAAGCAGTAACAAAATGGCTATCGTACAGTGGAACTGTAATGGTGTTAAACACCATTACTGTGAATTGCAGATGCTTCTGGCTGAGCACACGCCTATGTGCGTGTGCCTCCAAGAAACTCATCTAAAGCCGGCGGAAAAATTTACCATCAAATATCATCAAGTCCGCCGGCGCGACGTACAGCCAGACATCAGGGCGAGGGGGGTGTTGCCATCATCATTAAAGATGGCGTTCCCTTCCGGGACCACCCGTTAAACACCCCCCTACAAGCTATTGCAATAAAATTTTTAAAACCGCCACAATTCACAGTATGCTCGGTCTATTTACCAGACTTCGACTGGAATGTCGAAACCCTGACCGAGCTTACCTTACAGTTACCACGTCCATTTTTGTTACTAGATTTTAATGCTCACAGCCCCATGTGGGGCTGTAGCACAAGAGACGCCCGTGGAAGACTCATAGAACGGTTTTTAGATGAGTCTGAAGCGGTCTTGTTGAATACCGGTCAAGGTACTTTCATTAACGCAAGAACCGGTGAGCTGTCGGCTATCGACTTATCACTCGGCTCACCGGTCATGGCACACCGTTATGAATGGACGCTGGCGTCTGATTCATACGGTAGTGACCATATTCCAATCATATTGAACAGTACCACGCCGATGACTCCACATTCATCTTCGCCGAGATGGCGTCTCCGTCAAGCTAATTGGGAAATGTACGCTGATTCATTCCGAACACCCGAGCTGACTGGAGACGTAGAAGATGATGTGGAGCAAATGTCCTCCAGTGTCATTGAAGCAGCATATCAGAGTATACCGAAGTCGTCCAACATTTCACCCAAACGTCGCGTACCATGGTGGAATGAAGTCGTGAGTGTAGCAGTTGCAGAGAAAAAGCGGGCGTACAACGAACTCAGACGTCGCCCCACGCAGGAAAATGTGATAGCCTACAAACGTGCTCAAGCACGTTGTAAGAGAACTATAAAAGAGCAAAAGAGGCTATCCTGGGAGCAATATGTTTCGGCCATTAATACCTCCACTTCAACTTCGGAGGTATGGAGAAGAGTGAGGGCCATTACAGGGAAATCCTCCCGTTCACCAATGCCCTCCCTTCTCGTCGTCGACGGTCGGAACATCACTGAACGCGCAGAAATAGCTAATTGTTTAGCTAAACACTTTGAGCGCGTCAGTGGCTCCCAAAACTATGACCCGGACTTCCTGCGGATCAAGATCGAACACGAACAAAACGATCTTGATTTTTTCTCAAATGAATCCCTCCAGTACAACCAACCGTTTTCTATGCAAGAATTACTGGAGGCGCTTCGGGGATCTGGGGATACTTCCCCTGGACCTGGTGAGATCCCCTACGCCATGATCCGGAACCTGCCTTATCCTGGTAAGTGTAGGTTACTGGATCTTTACAACGAAATATTTAGGCAAGGCGTTTACCCTCCGCAGTGGCGGGAAGCTACCATCATTCCGCTGCTAAAAGAGAGTAAAGATTCATCGCAACTATCTAGCTACCGTCCAATATCCTTGACTTGCTGTTTCAGCAAGGTATTGGAAAAAATGGTGAACAACCGTCTCGTCTGGTGGCTGGAATCCCACAACCTCATCCCTAAACATCAGTGTGGGTTCCGCCGATACCATTCGACCACGGACCATCTTGTTCGCCTCGAGAATGCCATTCAAGACGCCTTTCTCCAACGAAAACACCTTGTGGCAGTGTTCTTCGATTTGGAGAAAGCTTATGATATGACCTGGAGGTATGGTATTCTCAAGAAGCTGCACGACTGGGGTTTAAGAGGTAACCTCCCTCAGTTCGTTAAAAGTTTTCTGACTGACCGTTCTTTTCGTGTCCGGGTAGGTGACACTGAGTCTGAGGCCCACTCCCAGGAGAATGGTGTTCCTCAAGGCTCCACCATTAGTGTCACCTTGTTTTCCATCGCAGTCAGTCATATTGCAGTTTCAGCCCCAATTCGTCGTTGCTTGTACATTGATGACCTCACAATTTTTTATGCAGCCGATTCCATTGAGGATATCCAACAACGGCTGCAACAAGGCATCAACGAAGTGGTGACTTCTGCAGAAGCTCTTGGTTTTCGCTTCTCACCCCAAAAGACATCGGTGGTTCACTTCTGCAGAAAGCGCAACGCACATCCGGATCCTGTCCTCACATTGAAAGGATCCAACCTTCAGTGCGTTGATAGCGTCAGGTTTCTAGGACTCATATTCGACAAACAACTTACGTGGCGCCCACACCTCCAAGCCTTAGCTGCGAGTTGTCGCAGGACAATAAACATGCTTAAGTGCTTGGCTGGTGCATCGTGGGGTGCGGGCCGGGAGTCGTTGCTTCGCCTGTATCAATCGCTAGTTCTGACTAGGATTGATTACGGCAGCATTGCTTACTCTTCCGCCCGGGCGTCTGCGCTCTTACTCCTAGATCCTGTTCACCATGCAGGCATACGACTGGCTACGGGAGCATTTCGAACGAGCCCTTCTATGAGCCTCTGCGTAGAGTCGGGTCTCCCTCCGCTGCGACTGAGACGTGAGCGTCTCTTGCTCAATTATGCAGCGGGGGTATATGCAACACCTACGCATATCAATCACCCGACTCTATTCAGATACCGTTTACAGCGGCTCTACGGTCGACGTCCCACCATAAGTCGACCAGTGGCCGTTCGAACGCAGGAGTTATTAGAGAGTCTACACTTACAGTTCGCCAAGGTACTTCCCAAACGTCCTATGGAAGTACCTCCTTGGCTGATCCCTAACGTAAGGTGTCGTTTCGACCTGACTGGTCTCAACAAGGAGGAGACCAGTTCATTCGAATATCGATCCCGCTTTTATGAGATCATTAGCGAACTCGACTCTCTCTGCATATACACAGATGGTTCCAAAACAGCTACGGGTGTTGGAAGTGCCATCGTCATTCGTGACGATCCTCACGCTTGGTCACTTCCTCCCCAGGCCACTGTGTATACTGCAGAACTATTTGCTATTTTGCAAGCCCTGCGATTCTGTCAAACATCCGAAGACAGCGCATTCCTTATTTGTTCCGACTCGTTGAGCGCGTTGCAAGCGATCTGCCACTCTCGTACCATCGATCCACTGGTGCAGAACATCCGAACGTGTCTCTACATGCTCCGCCAAAAGTCTATCACCTTCTTTTGGATTCCCGGACATGTGGGGATACCTGGCAATGAACTCGCCGACCAGGCAGCACGTCATGCAGCCGAAGTCGGTGAGCCACAGGACATTGCCATACGCCCAGAGGATCTGAGAGTGTGCATTAGATCCGCGATCGATCAGAAATGGCAACGTGAGTGGAACAACCTCACGGCTAAGCTCAGACAGGTGAAACCTGAGGTCCAAAGAACTCCGGCACCTGTAAATCTGAGCCGGCGAGAGAGTGTGGCCCTGACACGTTTATGCTTGGGCCACACGGCGTTAACACATCGTCATCTTCTCGCCGGTGAGGATCAGCCAAGGTGCGCCGCCTGCGGGACGGCGCTGACCGTGAGGCATATAGTTGAGGAATGTGTAACCTTTGAGCCATTGCGCCAGAGGTTGCAGCTCCCCAATAATGTAGCCAACGCTTTAAGGTATGATTCGGTCTCTGAAAGAAAGATGATTGAATTTCTCCGAAATTCGCATCTTCTTCAGAGACTTTAGGGGCTTAACATCTCAGTTTTTATTCAAGTCGTCTCTTGATTCTCCCCCGATAGAATTTTAATTACAGTCATTTTAATTTTTTGTGTTAAAAATGCTTTTGTGTGTGTCCTAATTTACTTATTTATTAATGATACCCTGTTCCAGCTGGTCTGGCAGGGTACTTTTAGTCTTTTGTTATGCCACTAAGGGCCTTTTACACCCTTAGTGGTACTGTTGTTATTTATACGTGTTATTTTGTTTTTGTTATTGTTTTTTAACGATGTACCACCGAGGGCTCTTTACACCCGAGGTGGTACATCACTTGTTTTTATTATCTGTGATATTTTGTTATGCCGCTGTAGACCTGTTGTTATGGTTCTACAGCGGTATTGTTTTAATTCCTTATTGCTTCACTGGTCAGCCTGTGGCCTCCCAGTGATGTAATAAGTATTGTCTGTGATTTTTTACTGTGATATTTATCTGTGATACTTAGTGATTGTCTAGTCAGGTTTCTCCACTCCGAGGCCTTTTGCACCTCGGAGGGAGTCCCAGCGATGGCTTCCAGACCTTGGTGACCGGACGCTTTGTCTAGTACTTATCGTACCGTCACCAAGGACTGTCCGCTCTTTTTAAGCCCTGGGATGGCAGGGCTCATCGTTGGATTTTATATGTGTATGTTTGTCCGTTGTCTATTGCATTTATGTGTTCCTGTCACATTTATGTGTTTTTATTTTTACTGTGTTTGGCGGCGCATGCCCTTAGTAGGCGATGCCGCCGGGTGCTGCTGACCGCGCCATCCACCGGCAGTAGTACCCCAATTTTAATTAAAAAAAAAAAATAATAATAATAATAATCTTTATTCTTTAGAGCAGAATGTGCTGTTGAACACGTCAATGGTTTATAAGTTACAAAAACATACAAAATATATATAAAATATAAATTAAACAAAATTAAACAAAATTTAAGAATGTTAAAAGCTTATAAAAAAAAAATTAGTTCTTATAAATATTAAAACAATGTTATTAATTATTATCGTTAGAATTTAAAATTTGTTTGTTAGTTAAAATTTGAAAATATAAAAAGAGCTTATTAAAATAATTTTGTTATAAATATTAAAACAATATTATTATAGTTACAGATTAAAAATTTGTTTGTTAGTAAAATTTAAATTAAAATAATTAAATAAAAGCATTCACGGAAAAAATCATCTACTTGATAGTACGTTTTTTCATTTAGGGATCTATGTAATGCACTTTTAAAATTTTTTAGGTTCAAGTTTCGTATATGAGTTGGCACACCATTATAATTTCTGACAAGCATGTTGGATACAGCATTGTATGTTTGTGTTGTAGTATACACTTTATTGTGAAATTCTGGTTTAAATCTGGTAGGATACTGACGTGTAATAACAAGATTATTAAAAAGATCTAGATTGTTTTTCACGAAACATGCTGATTCGTAAATATATAATGACGGCAAGGTCAAAATATTTAGTTCCTTAAAAAAATATTTACATGATGTTCTTTGATTAACTTGCATGATAATCCTTATTGCACGCTTTTGCAAGATGAACAGTTTGGAAGCATATGAGGAATATCCCCAGAATATAATTCCATATCTCAGCAATGAATTTATATAGGCATGAAAAACCATTATGATTGTCTGCTGAGACATACTGTTGATCAGATTTTTAAGTAGGTAAATGTGAGAGCATATTTTTCTAGCTGTTTGATCTATATGTTCATTCCATTTCAAATCTGACTGCAAATAGAGTCCAAGAAATTTAACAGGCTCGTTTGTTACATGTATTGCATTTTGCCCTATACCTAGTGTTATATTACCGGGTTTATTAAATAGTAATATATTGGTTTTATCTATATTAAGTTTCAGTTTGTTCGCCGCAAACCACTTATGTAGACCTTCTAGCGTATTTGTAATGTCAGTATTTATTTCATTTTCATTTAGCCTACTGATTAATACAGAGGTATTATCAGCATACTGAACTATTTTATGGTCAGTTATTTTCGATAATTCGTTCGTATAGAGAACAAACAGCAATGGCCCAAGTACAGACCTTTGTGGAACTCCACTGCAGACAGATTTTACTTGTGAAACAGTGTTACCGATTTTCACGCTCTGTGTTCTGTTGCTGAGATATGACTCCATAAGCCGGTAAGATACTCCTCTAAAACCATATGCGTGTAATTTAAAATCATAGTATCTGAAGCCAATGGTCTCGAAGCAGTTAATCGTCAAATGGAAGAATTCGGTAGTGAGAGCTGTCTAAATCAAGATATTAACAGAGTGGAGACAAAACAGAAAGAAAGGAACGACAGTAAGAAAAACGCAGGAAAATCTGGATGTGGAAGATATGGGAGTATAAAACATACTTCACAAGATAGTAAATGCCCGGCAAGAGAGAAAGATTGCTTAAAATGTGGACTGAGAGGACATTTCAGGCAGTACTGTAGAACGAGACCATCTTTGAAAAGGAAACGTCAAACAAATCAGGACAAGGAAAATAATTATAGGAAGCCTAAAACTGATTATCAGAAAGGAAATGCTAACCAAGTAAATCAAAAGGAGTCGGATGATATATATGTAACTTAATCACAGATGAAACATGGCAAAAGATGAAAAGGCATAGCGTACAGGTGCATAATCAGACTAAAAGCCCCAATAAAACTTTTTTCGGTTACGGGAGTAGCGTACCGTTAAAACTGATAGGATCTTTTGAAGCGAATTTGCGAATAGCGGACAGATCAGAGAATGCTACGTTTTACATTACTTCTGACGGTACGAGAAATCTACTTGGGAAGGATACAGCTATGTCTATAGGAATTCTTAAAATAGGACTTGAGGTAAACCAAATGGGAACCGAAACAGCATTCCCGAAGTTCAAGGATGTTTTAATTGAAATACCAATAGATGAAAAGGTGCAACCAGTTTCACAGCCTTATAGGAGAATTCCTATACCCTTAGAAGGGAAGGTAGATAATAAAATTAGGGAATTAATTGACAAGGATATTATTGAAGAAGTCCATGGTTCCTCAAAGTGGGTTTCTCCATTAGTTCCTGTTCTAAAAGATAATGGAGAAGTTCGACTCTGCATGGATATGAGACGCGCAAATATGGCCATTTTACGTGAGAATCACCCGTTACCCACTATGGACATGTTATTACCCAAAATTAAAGATGCTAAATATTTTAGCAAACTGGACATCAAAGATGCTTTTTACCAAATCGAGATACATCCCAATTCACGATATATTACGACTTTCATCACACACAAGGGATTGTTTAGATATAAACGTCTCATGTTTGGAATAACATGCGCCCCAGAATTATTTCAAAAAACCTTGGAACAAATGCTAGTGGAATGCGAAGGGGTCATTAACTTCATAGATGACATAATAGTTTATGGAAGGGATGCAGAAGAGCATGATCGAAGATTAAATAAAGTTATGGAAACCTTAAAAAAAAAATAACGCCGTACTGAGGAAGGATAAATGCTTATGGAGGATAAAAAGAATTCAGTTCCTAGGGCACGAACTATCTAATGAAGGAATTAAACCGTTGGATAAATTTGTCTCAACCATCCAAAAATTTCGACCCCCTACAAACATAGGGGAAGTGCAGAGTCTTTTAGGGTTAATAAACTATGTTGGCAAATGGATACCAGATTTAGCAACAACAAGTGAACCGTTAAAGGAACTACTAAGGAATAAGCAAGGAAAGGGAAAAGAAATAAAGGAACTGTGGGGAATAAGACAAGAAATCGCGTTTAATAAACTAAAGTTTGTACTATCCACCATCGCCACTTTAGGATATTATAATGTTAAGGACCGAACTGTGGTAATTGCAGACACCAGCCCTGTAGGATTAGGTGGTGTACTAGTCCAAATCAACAATAAAGAGCAACCTCGAATCATTGCATACGACTATAAAACTCTGACCGATTGCGAAAGACGATATTGCCAAACCGAAAAAGAAGCTTTGGTGTTGGTTTGGGCTGTGGAGCACTTTCATGTATTCTTATACGGCAAGGAGTTTGAGCTGGTAACAGACCATAAATCACTCGAGGTCATATTTGGACCCAAATCTAAACCATGCGCTAGGATTGAAAGATGGATATTGCGCCTTCAGGCATACAAGTTTAATGTCATCTATAAATCAGGCAAAGAAAACATTGCCGACTGTTTATTCAGACTGTGCAAGCTACAAAAATCATCGGTAGATGCACTAGAAACCCACATACATGAAATCGTAGAAAGCTCAAGACCAGTTGCCATATCACTCAAAGAAATCATAGAATCCTCAAAAGCTAATAATGAAATTTTGAAAGTGAGAGAAGGTTTATATAATAACAAATGGGACGAAGAAGTAAAAAATTTTAAAATTTTTCAAAACGAACTATGTTTTTATGAAGGAATTTCATTGAGAGGAACTAAAACAGTAATCCCTAAGAAATTACGTAACCAAGTTCTCATGGCGACCCACGAAGGACATCCAGGTTTAGCTCTAATGAAGGCTAGACTTAGGACTAAAGTATGGTGGCCAAAATATGACAAAGAGGCCGAAACAATAGTAAAGTCCTGCAAAGGTTGTATCTTAGTTTCGGCACCAAATCCACCGAATCCAATGAAACGGCGAGAATTACCAAATGAACCCTGGGTCGATATAGCCATTGATTTAATGGGCCCACTCCCAATGGGTGAACATATATTAGTTGTGGTGGATTATTATAGTCGGTACAAAGAGGTGAAAATATCTCGTAAAATTACCAGCACAGACATCTAAAGGAAACCTTTAGATGTAAAAGACAAAAAATCTAAAAGAAATATTTAGTTGGTTAGATAATCCAAGAACAATTACGGCTGACAATGAGAAGCAATTCTGCAGTGAGAGTTCAAACTTTTCTGCTCAGAAAGAAATATAATTTTACATAATACAGTCCCATACTGGCCCCAGCAAAATGGCGAGGTTGAGCGTCGAAACCGGGACATTTTAAAACGCTTGAAAATAAGTCAGGCTGAAAATAAGAGCTGGCAGGAAAGCTTACTATAATACATGGTCATGTACAATAGCACTCATCATAGTGTTACCGGGAAGTCCCCGGCAGAACTTTTCTTTAAAAGACAGTTTCGGGATAAAATCCCTATGGTTGGGGATATTTCCTATAGATTAAAGGACCCGGGCGTAAGAGACAGCGATAAAGGAAAGAAAGAGGTGGGGAAAGAATATATGGATAAGAAGAGGAAGGCACAAGAATGTGACTTAGCACCAGGAGATAAAGTGTACGTAAAAAACATGACTAAAGACAATAAATTAAGCCTCAGTTATGACCTGTTCCACATACAGTGGAAAAGAGTGTAGGTGGAGATGTGGACGTCCGAAATGACAAAACAGGACAAGTCCTTAGAAGAAATGTAGTACACTTAAAAAAGGTTGAAGGACAATGGAGAGTTCTTGAGAATGATAAACAAATATAATCAAATGCAAATAAATAATTGATTGTAATAGTTTGAGTATTAACGCCTTTAGCGGCTCATGTAAAACAAACCAAATAAAATGATCTTTAAAAATACTTAATTTAATTCTATAATTATATGGCCTACCCATTCGATAATTTTTGCTTTAGTATATGCTTTTACGATAGCAGATGACAACATCTTACAGTTACCAACACGAGGCGAGTTCAGGTCGGGAGAGTCATTCAAGTTGTATAATTCATATGACGAGCTGTACTCGGGATAGCCGCTAAAGGGGTTAATAAATGTTTACAGTAACAAACTGAGTTTTATTAAATGTTTATTAAAAATAAAATAAGGAAGGGATGTAGTGTATGTAGTTGGAATGCACCCTTGTCTCGAGCGCATACGTCACGAAGTTCGGGCTAGGACGTCAGTTAAGTCAGTTGAGTACTGGACGACAGCCCGGTAACAAGTGTGGTGGTGCGTTGGCGAGCCAAGCAAATACTACATAATATAGATAAAACTAGATTACTTATTTTCTTTTGTTTTAAAATAAAATAATTATTTCACGTATAATTTTTTCTTTCGCACGTTGGTTATTACGCACTAGTCACGATAGCTAGTAAATTCGCTAACACGTGTTGTTATAATTAATATTTCACTGACCAAATATTTCATGTTTTGTTTTTTTCCTCTGTTGCTTGTTATTATTACTACAAACGATAGTGTAGTCAATAAAGGTTTTCACCTCTAAATTCTCCATAACAGGTTCGATTTTGATGATTTTTTTAAAAAATTGTTCCTTTTGTAGTATTATTAAAAATCATAAACATTAAAAATGGCGCTTAAAAGGTTTTAAGCCCTAAATTTAAAAATGCAAATTTTTGATTTCAGAAAAACGGTATTTGAATAGTAAAATATAATACACATATTTACTTACTGAACTGCTAAAATATCTATATTCATAGTATATTTTTTATCCAAAATGAAACATTAATGCTTCAAAAGTGACAAGACTTAGCGCCTTGAAACAAAGTGCATTATTTGATTTAATTATTATTCTAATACAGAAGAAAAATCCAAAAAAATGCCGGAATTTTAAATGTAGAAAAATGAGTGGTAAATTGTTAAATTTTGTAAAATTCGTGTATCTGTTTTTAATAACAAAAGTGAATATTGCTGAAAAATTAAAGCGTTCGTATTTCTGGCTATCACGGCAATATATTACCCATTTAGTAGCTAATAACATATAAAAGTTTAAAAAATTTTCCCCCTTAAATTTTTTTACAAATTGCAGCCAAATTTTTTTTCTGACCATAAAAGCACTTATCTGTATGAAATATTATATTTATATTTACGTGAAAATTTTTGGAACACGACTTCTCGTATTGTTTTGATTACTATAGCATTTTATTGCCTATTGAATAAGAAATGATTCGTAAAAAATTTTAACTGTTTTCGATTTATCGTTTTTCCGCAATTAGAAACAAAAAAATTTTTTGGTAGAGATAAAGACACTTACATGTTTAATATATTAAATTTATGTTTAGGTGAAAATTTTTTGGTAGAGATAAAAACACTTACGTACATGTTTAATATATTTTTGTTGGAAGCGAGAAAAATTTATCATTCAAATTAAAATGACTGAGCCACAAGCACCAAACAATCTTATGAAAATTATTTTCTGTTGTTACAAAATTGAATGTGGTGCTCCATCTGGCTGTAGGAAGAGCGGTTTACACTGCTCAGCTACGTGTACCTATTGTCTGCAGTGGCAATGATTGTAACAACCATCCATCAATAGAAGAAAACAAAGACGACCCTATAGGTTTTATTGGAAATTAGAATAATTTGGACAAAGGACGGGTATCGATAAGGCCTTATTTCCGCCCCAAAATGGCAAAAAGAAAATGTCAACGATTTAATGTTTTCTTTATATATCTTGAAAGTAGACTATATGCCTGACAAGAAAATATGTATATAAAAGGAAAAAAACTACAATTTGTATTACCTGTGGAACGCCAAACTTTGGTCTAACTGTGATTCTCGTTCAAAATAACACATTTTCAATAATATTTCAATTTTTTTATATAGAGCGCATGGAGGAAGCAGTTTCTTTTTTATATTAATGTTCTCATGTTACTTTACTATTTATTTAAAAATTACGTTGCTTCCACTTTGCGCTCATAGGTAAACACAAATAAAATGATTTTACAATTAATAAATTGATCATCATATAAATGCATAAAATAAATTTATTGAAGTGCCACCACGGCACAAACTTGTTGGAACATGTCACTTCGTCGTTTTGACGGCGTATAGGAGTGACAAAAATGGAAATTTCCCACTTTTACATAGATGACCAAGGTCTTTATAAAATATTTTTACATAAAGAATCGAGTAATATTTTGAGAATAAAAATTCAGTCCTAGTGTACACAGCTTCCAAAATATACTCCCTTTGGATAGAGTACAATCCCACCCCGGTTCTTTCAATGCAAAGTAGGGGCAAGACTTGTTGGTTGTCATACTACTCGAAGAGTCGCGTATGACTTCAAAACATTTTTAATGGATGCAGATGTTGAAGGATATTGGAGTGACGAGAATGTAGACTAGAAAAGGTGTGTAAAATTTAAAAATGCGGAAACTTTTAAAATTATCCAAATAAAGTTGATTAATTTCATAATTTTGCCTTTTCATAAAACCTTCCTGTAATAATGAGATCAACTGAAAAATAAATGATAAATGAGAATATTCCGGCATAATATTTATTCCATCTTACTATTTACCTTCATGTAAACCTAATGCACATATAAGAATTCATGGAGGGGTGAAGGCCTTATCGATACCCCTTCTTTTAATTAAATGTATTTTTATCAAAAAAACTTTGTTTAAAAAAATCCATAAAAAATTAGTTATTTATGGCGCTTCGTACCACTTTCAAAACGACTTTGAAGTAGCTACATTCAATGATGAATCTAATTTCCACACTATGAGACCTTTCCTTAGATACCCGTATTGATAATTTTAGGTACACTTCAGTTTTGAACCCTATTTGGGGTCTACGAATCCTGAAAAATAAATTCAAGCTTACGTTATTTTCTTCAGGATCTCAATGATATTTTAGCAAAATTTTATCAAATTTTGTCAAATTTCAAATTTATGTAGTCGTTTATTTTGGACCCTTTTTAGGACCGTCGAGGACAATATTGACCTTCCATTTATCTTTTTCTCAATCACAGTACGATTCGAACAAAATTTGGCAAAAATCCGTCCAACCGTTTATTGTGGAAATTTTTTAGAACCCTAGGATCCTGAGGCACAATTTAAATTTCACGTCCTTTTTCTCCGTAATCCTAATGCATTTAAACATTGAAAGATAATTGCTCACAATTTACTTTGGATCCTTTTTTGGACCCCAGGATCCGAGAGGATAATTTCAACCTAACGTTCATTTTTTCTGGGGCTTCAATAGTATTTGAGCAAAACTTGATCAAGATCCGTCTAGCCGTTTATTTTGAGCCATTTTGGACCCCAGGATCCTACGGGACTTAAGTCCCCCACTTAATATGCTTATGATTTTAAATAATACATTGAAATATACAATTTAAAAAAAAATTCATAAAAATTTCAAAGAAGTTTCATTTCATTTCTCAAGCTGTTATAGAGAATTTCGAAATTTTGATCATTTTGATGCTTCATTGACTACATTATTATTTTTATTAAAAAAATTTTAATTACTGTAGTTACTACCTAATTATGTTATATAATTTACTATAAGTTTTTATTTTCTTTACCTACTTATTAAAAATTTAAAGTGGAATAAAACTGACATTTTAATTCTTTTTTTAATTTATTTTTAAATTATTTACGTAAATATTAGATTGGAACATTTTTAGATTGGAACATTGGATTAATTTTTTACGTAAATATTAGATTGGAACATAAAACACCAAAGTTTTCCCGTCTTATAACCCGTATAAGACGGGATAACTTTGGTGTAGAACAGTATAAGACTACTACCTATAGTCAGTAGCGAATTTACCCTAAGTGCCGCTCTAGGCCGCCCGTAAAAATCTGCCGTCTTTCCTTAAAACGTAAGTGACGAGCAAAAAAAAAACTTCTATTCTACATTTTGCCGCCCCTAAAATCTGCCGCCCTTCTTAAAAAAAAAAAAGTGACGAGCAAAAAAAAAACTTCAATTCTACATTTTTCCGCTCTTTTTGCCCAAATTTGCCACCCCGAAAATCTGTCGCCTTAGGCTCTAGCCTACTTAGCCTATTGGTAAATCCGCCACTGCCTATGGTATTTTTTCGCTTTTTCGGCAAATTTTTACGTAACAATAATACTTGATAATAAGGCTAGAATTACAAATCCTACACAAATAGTCCCTGTTGACATTTTGCAAGAGCTGTCATATATAGCGATTTTACTCGTTAAATATATTACTAATTACACAAAGCGATTTCACTAGCCAGCGCAGCGAGTAGCGATTAAAGTAGACCAGTCTTCAACTTGACTCGCTTTAGAAAAGCGAGTAGCGAGTATCTAGCGAGTAACTAGTCAAGAGTATTACACTAAACGAGTTTACTAGCAGCGAGTAAATTCGCCAGCGAATAGCGAGCAAACTCGCCACGTGCAATCCAGGCTTATGATTGTGTTGTGTTGTCCTATTGAAAAAACAAAACAAAAAACTTTAGTATCATACTTCATACTCCATTTCCATGGGGTCAAAGAGGAAAAATGAATAGGACTATTCTTGTTGGAAATTGAATTTAATTTTGTAAGTCACATCTTTCCTCTAAAGGGCGCCCTTTTTGAAATATTTTAAAAAAGCCTTAAAAATTGATGAAGTAGAAGTGGCGGGAAATTCAAATTTTGGCATTTTAAAGTTTTTGTTGGTTGTGTCGGATTATGGTAGATGAGCATAACAATTTTCCTCAGACTAACACATTGAGCAGCACAAACTGATTTTTTAAAATCTGTTGGGGTTTTCAAAAATACAAAAATTTCTTTTGTCTAAATGAAAGATGAATTTAAATTATTTTGGACGGCACAACGCGGCACAAACATTGTATGATACAATAAAATTAAAAAATTAAAAAAGCACGGGGCTGGCCAAAAATTTGTTGATCTCTTTTTGAAGTTATTGATTATTTTGAGTTTCCGTTTGCGACACAAACGTGGCACAGAGCAGTACATTAAAAAAAAATTGAAAATTTAAAAAGTACGGGACTGGCAAAAGATTTATTTTTTGGTGTTTTCTCCTAAACGCTTCTAATTTCTACCTGTTGTTTGCGGCACAAATTGACACAAAGGTTGATACCTTTGTGTCAATACAACACAATTAAAAAAATAAAAATTCAAAAAGTGCGGGGCTAACTAATTCACACACCTAATGTTATCGGGCAATATTTAAAGCAAACAATTATTTCTGGTGTAAAAAAATCAGAAATTTACACATCCAAGTTCCCTGAAATTATTTTTAAAATCTTAATTAATGTTGTAAGATCTTTATTCTTCGATAAAAGATCAACAAATTTTTATTTTGCAAGGCCTGTAAGTGTAATATTTCGCTCCAATTTAACTTTTAGTGTATTATCCACACTGATAGCTTCATTTGAGCTTAAATTTTAGATTTTCAACTTCTGGATAGCTGCAGGAAGTTTTGAATAATTTATTTTAATACAAACTAATTGATTAACTAAGGACACAAGAGTTGTTGGAATTTTTTTGAAATGGGTTTTGTTTACTTTAAAATTATCTGCTAAATTCAAATATTTCAACAATCAAATTTAAATTTGAAAAGTAACTGATTTTAGTTCTTTTTTTTTTTTAATAAATTGTTGAAACTTGAAGTATAAAACGTAAGTGCTAGTTTAATTATTTTTGTAAAATTGTGATAATATGTAGTCCAAATATATTAAAAAGGAAAATATTCAAAATTTTTAATAAAAGGGTGAATACAAGCAAAATATTCAGAATCAAAATTAGCTCATTTGCTTTTAAATGGTTTATAATACTGAAAACCAAATTTTAGAATAAATATGCTCACAAATAAAGAAATATGGCCCATTTCACTTAAATTTAACCATGATTCATCACTTATGAATTTCAATAATTTCCGTTTTCTTGGCTTTATCTCTTTCATTATTGCACTTATGTAAATTTTAAAGCAGTTTGTTTTTAGAAAAGAATAGAAGATTGATTTGTTTCGAATATAATAATTATTTAATTTTTTAACGATGACTCATGCTCAATTGTATTTGAAACCGGGTATATATACAAATATACATTCGTCCAACCTTAATGATCTATTGTAAAATAAATATAATTCATTGTTTACATTGACTTCATTGTCTACCTAGACAATAATTACGCAGTCTACCCTCTTGTTTACGCGTAGACATTTGAAGTAGACTACTTCAAGAAGTCTACGTGCACAACCCTGATCCTCAGTAACATATCTCTAGATCTTAAATTTTTCTTAGCTTTAAAATGTGTTTTTTTAAGATATTAATAATAATATTCCCGAATACTCGTATGTATTTTTCTAGAACAGATTATACGCCAAAACCTATTTATTATCTATATTCACATACACTGAATAAAGGGTTTACAAATTTTTATCCTTAGAAGTAGAAACTGACGCAGTATATATAAGAAAAAAAAATATTGTTCAGTTTTATCCTGAACTGAATACAAAAACATATATGGCAATCGTTTTCTTTTATTTATTTTATACCACCACTAGTACATATGCTACTACTATTAGTCTCAAGAAAATAAGAAAATTAAATAAAGGAATAGATAAATATATACAAAGATACATGAAAAGAAAACATGTAAAAGTGGTCGTTATCAAAAATTTATTACTAAATTGTAAAATAAATTCTATCCACGTTCCTAAAGCAGCTATATTCCAGTTAACTTTTGTTGTTGGCAGTAAGGATTTTTTAAGCAAACACTGCAATGTTAAGTGTTGTTGGGTTTATTGCGTCAAATATACCTAATTCTTGCTACATAGACGTACTTTTAATTAAATTTGTAAAAGGTCTTGCAAATATTGTTTTTTTTTATTTCTTGTTTTCACTTACTATGTTACACACTAAATGTATCGGCTAACTAATGAAAAAATTTCGACTAAATTTTATGTGCAACAGACAAAGAGTACAAGTGATAAATACCTAAACAATGTTAGACATACGTAGGTATATATTATTATGAATAACTCATATTATGTATACACACTAGTAGTAGGAATATGGGC
Source organism: Brachynemurus nebulosus (assembly GCA_035578155.1). Lineage (NCBI taxonomy): Eukaryota > Metazoa > Arthropoda > Insecta > Neuroptera > Myrmeleontidae > Brachynemurus > Brachynemurus nebulosus. The sequence goes on from JAPWDM010000028.1 coordinate 837,763, forward strand.
ATTTGGAGCCCTCCATCCCTCCATCCGACTTTTTGAGCGACCTCGGCAGGTGGTAAAACTACCGAGGCGGTTCTAGAAGCCTCCGGCGGTGGGTGGAGCAAAATTTTTTTCTAGCCTAGCGGAACTTGATCCAACCTAAGAGAACCTAAGGAAATTTGGTGTAACCTAACAGATTGTTTCTAACCTAAGAATTCCCTAATAGATGGCGCAGCCACCTTCGAGCCCTGTAAATTCCCTAATAGATGACGCAGTCACCTTTGATAGCGTTGCTGGTCTGGATTCCTGTGTGTAAGTTTGAAAAATTGTCAATAGATGGTGCTGAAAATCCTTTTTGATATTTAAAAGATGGCGTAGCTAGTACCGCGAACATTGTACCTTGATTCATAATTTTATCATATTTTTATCTGAAAACAGGTTTATACAGGTTTCCTCTAACTAAAAACACATTTTTTTTAATTTTTAATTTTTATTTTTTTTTATTAAATAAAAACACATTTTTAATTTTTTTTTAATTTTTTTAAATTTTTCTTATTTTAATAAATTTATTTAAAAGAAATATTTTACAATAAAAATGTTTAAATGTTATTACGATAATATTTGTATATGGATATGACATTTTCCATGGCGCAAGTTGCTCCGGAATGATAGCCGCATCGAGGACTAGTGTATGTTGATGTTATGATTCTCAACTTAGGGCAAATTGTTATTTCTTCAAAGTTCATTATGGGCGCTGACGGTAGTAGTCGTTTCAAATAGCGTACTTTTTCTTCTCCCTTCGCATAGATGATGCGAGTTCCGTGTAGATTGTTTATTAAAATGTATTGTAGTTCCTCGTATTCAATATGTCCATCCATCCAGGCGAACCCATGATGGTTATCCGTAACCAGCGAGCTGTGCGTTGATCCTTTTCACTTAATCCGCAAAACGGTATTGGTGATTTGAAAATATAGTGTTGTAGTATATAATCTTCACCACAATTTTCTTCGGAAGAATCGAATTTCAACAGAGCTAATTCCTTTATGTAGAATTTCCCATTTGTTGAATTTGGAAATCCTTGGAAGTCAACAATTGCTGCGTCGGTCTTCATTGTGCGTTGTCTAGAGCGAAACTGGCTGATTTATAGTCGGATTGCGATGCTTTTATACATTTTTTGTAACAATATTCGTCAATGGATTATATTGAACCACACGGTCATGTAGTAGAAAACAGAATGCTGATGTATTCTCCGGCACCTCCTTCAACGTTTTAAATTCAATTTTAATATCCGCCGGTCAACTTTTCAATGATTCGTTATCGTGTTATTTTATTGTGTAAAATCAATTAGTTTGTCGACCCCGAGTTGGTGTAGTGGTTAGCAACTCCGCTCTTATCTGGTAGATTGTGAGTTCGAAACCAACCGGGGGAGATTCGTCATCTACATTACTACGCCGCTCATTAGTTTATCGTAGAATTGTTGGTATTTCAGAGTTTTCAACGAGTTGTTTAATAATTTCCTCTCGACGCTTCGCTTTACTTAGTTCTCTTAATTCTGCGTTAGAACATTGAAGAAGATTGATGTAATGATCCGTAAATTACATACAACAGAAATATTCCGATATTTCAATATTTCGTCTATAATTGAACTTGAAAAGTCTACAAACCACCTCTATAAATTCAATGGTGTTTGTTGAATAATTTTTTACTATTTTAATACACAAGTCGACCAATTGGTGATCTTTGATTCCTCACAGAACACTTTCTTGCATATGCACAAATTTTTAATATAATTATAAATTTTACAAGTTAAAAAAGTGATCATTGTGTACCTATTTTTGTTTAAAACTATACTTAATAAAAAAAAAAATTTTAAGAAAAAAAACCGATCTTTTGATTTACACCGATCCCCTAAAGAGAAATCAAACTAATTTTTGATATTGTATCTTAAACTTGATGTATATATAAAAATTCCATTTACAATTATGGTACACCATATATACTCGTAAATTTTACAAAAATGTATCACTCTGTACATTTTTTAAATCTGTGTGCATATTCTTTGATGTTATTTAATCAGCTAAATCTTTAATCAACTAAATCAGCTAAAATTGTTACATACTTACGTTATAAATATCTAAGTGTGTATTTTTCTTTTAAATAATATATAACTTAGAAATACTCATGATTACTTTACTATAGCTGTAATCACGCGATATCATGTTATAAAATACATAAGAATTTACTCATTTAATGTAAAAATATTTGATTATCAACAATTAAATAAAAACGAATTTTTTTAAAATATATGTATATAGTAATATAATATTTCGCATATATACAGTACTCTGTTAAAAGTACGGGTTTCTACACCGTTAAAAACATATATTTTACAATATCAATATATTGTAAAAAATCATATTTCTTAATATTTTTAAAACTGAATATGTAATATCAAGAATTTAAAACAGTTTTGAAACATTAATTTCTCCTCATAATATTTTTTTTTTGTCTTAAATTAATAGCACAATGTTCCATATATTTTAAGAAAATTTTTCTTTTAATATTTTATAACTTATCTAAAAAATTTATAGCTATTTTTATCAAAAAATTTATTACTTGCTATTGTTAAAAAATTAGTTAAATATATCTATAGGTATTAGGTGACCCCTAGTTTTGTGAAAGACGGTAGTAATAGCAATTCATCTTAAATACGAAATTATTTTATCAATGCTAAATAAGCGTTTTTTTTTTCTCATATTATCATACTCCAATATATTGTATATTATTATAATTTATAAAAATGTGTTTTATTTATTAAAAAATTTAGCAAAATTTTAAATAATATCGCGTCAAAATAATATTCAGAAGTCAATAAAAGACAATAGCAGTAAATTTATTAAGATAACTATAAATAAATATTAATCTAATGTTGAAATATTTATTAACAAATAGTACTGCTTAGTAGAAAATTAGGTACCTATTGTTTTGTTTTCAAATTTACCTTTTTGCAATTAAAGAAAATTTTAGTAACTATCGATACCTATATAAAACGATACCAATAAAAGACAAGCATGCTCTGATCTCAACAATTTTTTCCCATGTTAAATTCGTATGTTCTTACTTCGCTGAAACTTATTATGTTTATATATTCCCCCAATATTTTCTACCATAAACAATAGTTATAGTAAGCTAGGTAGGTATTGAATAAGTATTTTTTTGTTTGTTAATTTATTGATGATAGAGAAAAAAAATTTATGATTTTATAGACAGTGAAATACTTTTAAACTATTTTTTGCAGTTTAATTTTGTAAAAACACCTAAAAATTATCAGTCACAGACAAATATTTCTAAGCAAACGAATTGAAAATGTAGTTTTATATCATAAGAATAAATGCGTATATATAGGGTGGACAGTAAATAACTCTCATAATTTTTAAAGAGCGGATGAAAACTTTAATTTTGGATTACGAAATTTTATTTTCTTTTTTCCGGAGTTAAGCTGCATTCAATTAATTAACCCTTTCCTGCGCAGCAGTTTTACATCATTACTGTGCAAACGATACTTCAAATTAGCAAATCATTAATAACATGGGTAAATACTTATTAGCAAGAATTACATAGTTTACACTTATGTTCTATCGCACCAGAATGTTAATAGGACAATGCGATTTAATTGCCTATATTCAGGAGCAAGCAAAAACATTACCTATTTTAATAGCTTAGAAAATACACATTACATTTTTTTTTCGTTGTAAGAACAATCATTTCGGTGATCTTTTTTAACGAATTACTAAAATTGCTTAAGGACTATGGTATGTAAGAAATAACAACACTCACATAATTTTAAAATAATTAACGTACAGCTATTGGAAAAGTTACAAAGATTTTTTTGCAAAATGCACCAAAGGTGCACCAAATGACACCAAACTGCACCAAAGGTGCACCAAATGACACCAAACTGCACCAAATGACACCAAAATGCACCAAAGGTGCACCAAATGACACCAAACTGCACCAAACTTGCACCAAAATGCACCAAAGGTGCACCAAATGACACCAAAATGCACCAAAGGTGCACCAAATGACACCAAACTGCACCAAAGGTGCACCAAATTACACCAAACTGCACCAAATGACACCAAAATGCACCAAAGGTGCACCAAATGACACCAAACTGCACCAAATGACACCAAAATGCACCAGTATGGTGTCATTTGGTGTCATTTGGTGCACCTTTGGTGCATTTTGGTGCACCTTTGGTGCAGTTTGGTGTCATTTGGTGCACCTTTGGTGCATTTTGGTGTCATTTGGTGCACCTTTGGTGCATTTTGGTGCAAGTTTGGTGCAGTTTGGTGTCATTTGGTGCACCTTTGGTGCATTTTGGTGTCATTTGGTGCAGTTTGGTGTCATTTGGTGCACCTTTGGTGCAGTTTGGTGTCATTTGGTGCACCTTTGGTGCATTTTGGTGTCATTACTTTACGTCAATTCTGCTCTGGTTGTACTATATAAGATCATGTCGATATAAAAACTAATCAGTGTTATGTTATAAATCGAACTATTCACATCTATCAAAATGTTTAATTGTATACGTTGTGACAAGACATTTTCGCGGAGAAGTTCTCTTTTACGTCATATGAAAAGAAGAGTGCATGCTCAGGAACATCAAACAAACAATAATGACCAGATCGCAAATAATCAGTTTGAATATACCACGGTAAATAATGGGACACAAGTGAACAGCGCGGAGAACAGGAGACAAAGTGAATCGTCAAAATCTAATGATGAAAATGATGATAATGAAACCGAATATAGTTTTGAAGCAAGAAATGAAGAAAAGGAAGATAAAGCACCAGTATTTCAAAATCAACACGAAAATGATACAGATCTATCTAAAAGAAACTTGAATACTTTTGATGAAAGTATGATGGCTGCAGCAGAAGCAATCAGAAGTAAATTCCACGCTTTAAAAAACTCGCATAATATTCTACAATCGGTAAATGTCGAAGATAATGGATCTGATGAACAAAAGCATTTACCATCGCCTGATAACTACAAAGAAACAAGTTTTACTCCAAAGATAGCTGGTCTCTTACAAACTGCTCTAGACATATTAATGGTCAAAGAGCTTCAGAACGCATGCGCAAAGGATGAAGAACAAGAAGATAAAAATTCGGAAGAAAAGGACCAACCTTCAACATCTAATTCAATAAATGGAGAAGCTAAACGTTTCAAATATGATGATGAAAATACTAACCTTCATAATGGCCATTCGAAACCTGTTGATGATGAAGAATATTTTGATGACCCGAACCATTTAGTTGATGAACTAAGAAGTTTAGCGACTCAGACGCAAATTGGAGAAGAAATGGTTAATACTATATGTAATTTAATGGAAAGGAGTCATATTATAAATCCCAGCTTTGCGGATTATATCGAAAACGAGAAAAAACAAAGCCATTTTAATAATTTAAAGGAAAGTGACATTGGAAAGCGGATTATCTCAATAACCAGGGAATTGGAAAAGCATGATATTATTGAACCAGTGTTAAAGTATATATCAAATGGTGAAAAAACATCTGCTAGCGACAACGAAGATACTGCGAGCGAAGGAGAAGCTGATGATGACGAGAATACAGTCGACAACGATGGTAATGAAAAAAATTCGGGTTTAGGGTTATACTTACGACCCTATAGAAGATATTAAAATAAGCTATCAACATTTAATAAGTTGTTAAAAAAATCTTTGTAACTTTTCCAATAGCTGTACGTTAATTATTTTAAAATTATGTGAGTGTTGTTATTTCTTACATACCATAGTCCTTAAGCAATTTTAGTAATTCGTTAAAAAAGATCACCGAAATGATTGTTCTTACAACGAAAAAAAAATGTAATGTGTATTTTCTAAGCTATTAAAATAGGTAATGTTTTTGCTTGCTCCTGAATATAGGCAATTAAATCGCATTGTCCTATTAACATTCTGGTGCGATAGAACATAAGTGTAAACTATGTAATTCTTGCTAATAAGTATTTACCCATGTTATTAATGATTTGCTAATTTGAAGTATCGTTTGCACAGTAATGATGTAAAACTGCTGCGCAGGAAAGGGTTAATTAATTGAATGCAGCTTAACTCCGGAAAAAAAAAATAAAATTTCGTAATCCAAAATTAAAGTTTTCATTCGCTCTTTAAAAATTATGAGAGTTATTTACTGTCCACCCTATATATACGCATTTATTCTTATGATATAAAACTACATTTTCAATTCGTTTGCTTAGAAATATTTGTCTGTGACTGATAATTTTTAGGTGTTTTTACAAAATTAAACTGCAAAAAATAGTTTAAAAGTATTTCACTGTCTATAAAATCATAAATTTTTTTCTCTATCATCAATAAATTAACAAACAAAAAAATACTTATTCAATACCTACCTAGCTTACTATAACTATTGTTTATGGTAGAAAATATTGGGGGAATATATAAACATAATAAGTTTCAGCGAAGTAAGAACATACGAATTTAACATGGGAAAAAATTGTTGAGATCAGAGCATGCTTGTCTTTTATTGGTATCGTTTTATATAGGTATCGATAGTTACTAAAATTTTCTTTAATTGCAAAAAGGTAAATTTGAAAACAAAACAATAGGTACCTAATTTTCTACTAAGCAGTACTATTTGTTAATAAATATTTCAACATTAGATTAATATTTATTTATAGTTATCTTAATAAATTTACTGCTATTGTCTTTTATTGACTTCTGAATATTATTTTGACGCGATATTATTTAAAATTTTGCTAAATTTTTTAATAAATAAAACACATTTTTATAAATTATAATAATATACAATATATTGGAGTATGATAATATGAGAAAAAAAAAACGCTTATTTAGCATTGATAAAATAATTTCGTATTTAAGATGAATTGCTATTACTACCGTCTTTCACAAAACTAGGGGTCACTTAATACCTATAGATATATTTAACTAATTTTTTAACAATAGCAAGTAATAAATTTTTTGATAAAAATAGCTATAAATTTTTTAGATAAGTTATAAAATATTAAAAGAAAAATTTTCTTAAAATATATGGAACATCGTGCTATTAATTTAAGACAAAAAAAAAATATTATGTGGAGAAATTAATGTTTCAAAACTGTTTTAAATTCTTGATATTACATATTCAGTTTTAAAAATATTAAGAAATATGATTTTTTACAATATATTGATATTGTAAAATATATGTTTTTAACGGTGTAGAAACCCGTACTTTTAACAGAGTACTGTATATATGCGAAATATTATATTACTATATACATATATTTTAAAAAAATTCGTTTTTATTTAATTGTTGATAATCAAATATTTTTACATTAAATGAGTAAATTCTTATGTATTTTATAACATGATATCGCGTGATTACAGCTATAGTAAAGTAATCATGAGTATTTCTAAGTTATATATTATTTAAAAGAAAAATACACACTTAGATATTTATAACGTAAGTATGTAACAATTTTAGCTGATTTAGTTGATTAAAGATTTAGCTGATTAAATAACATCAAAGAATATGCACACAGATTTAAAAAATGTACAGAGTGATACATTTTTGTAAAATTTACGAGTATATATGGTGTACCATAATTGTAAATGGAATTTTTATATATACATCAAGTTTAAGATATAATATCAAAAATTAGTTTGATTTCTCTTTAGGGGATCGGTGTAAATCAAAAGATCGGTTTTTTTTCTTAAAATTTTTTTTTTATTAAGTATAGTTTTAAACAAAAATAGGTACACAATGATCACTTTTTTAACTTGTAAAATTTATAATTATATTAAAAATTTGTGCATATGCAAGAAAGTGTTCTGTGAGGAATCAAAGATCACCAATTGGTCGACTTGTGTATTAAAATAGTAAAAAATTATTCAACAAACACCATTGAATTTATAGAGGTGGTTTGTAGACTTTTCAAGTTCAATTATAGACGAAATATTGAAATATCGGAATATTTCTGTTGTATGTAATTTACGGATCATTACATCAATCTTCTTCAATGTTCTAACGCAGAATTAAGAGAACTAAGTAAAGCGAAGCGTCGAGGGGAAATTATTAAACAACTCGTTGAAAACTCTGAAATAGCAACAATTCTACGATAAACTAATGAGCGGCGTAGTAATGTAGATGACGAATCTCCCCCGGTTGGTTTCGAACTCACAATCTACCAGATAAGAGCGGAGTTGCTAACCACTACACCAACTCGGGGTCGACAAACTAATTGATTTTACACAATAAAATAACACGATAACGAATCATTGAAAAGTTGACCGGCGGATATTCGAATTGAATTTAAAACGTTGAAGGAGGTGCCGGAGAATACATCAGCATTCTGTCTTCTACTACATGACCGTGTGGTTCAATATAATCCATTGACGAATATTGTTACAAAAAATGTATAAAAGCATCGCAATCCGACTATAAATCAGCCAGTTTCGCTCTAGACAACGCACAATGAAGACCGACCCAGCAATTGTTGACTTCCAAGGATTTCCAAATTCAACAAATGGGAAATTCTACATAAAGGAATTAGCTCTGTTGAAATTCGATTCTTCCGAAGAAAATTGTGGTGAAGATTATATACTACAACACTATATTTTCAAATCACCAATACCGTTTTGCGGATTAAGTGAAAAGGATCAACGCACAGCTCGCTGGTTACGGAAAAACCATCATGGGTTCGCCTGGATGGATGGACATATTGAATACGAGGAACTACAATACATTTTAATAAACAATCTACACGGAACTCGCATCATCTATGCGAAGGGAGAAGAAAAAGTACGCTATTTGAAACGACTACTACCGTCAGCGCCCATAATGAACTTTGAAGAAATAACAATTTGCCCTAAGTTGAGAATCATAACATCAACATACACTAGTCCTCGATGCGGCTATCATTCCGGAGCAACTTGCGCCATGGAAAATGTCATATCCATATACAAATATTATCGTAATAACATTTAAACATTTTTATTGTAAAATATTTCTTTTAAATAAATTTATTAAAATAAGAAAAATTTAAAAAAATTAAAAAAAAATTAAAAATGTGTTTTTATTTAATAAAAAAAAAAATAAAAATTAAAAATTAAAAAAAATGTGTTTTTAGTTAGAGGAAACCTGTATAAACCTGTTTTCAGATAAAAATATGATAAAATTATGAATCAAGGTACAATGTTCGCGGTACTAGCTACGCCATCTTTTAAATATCAAAAAGGATTTTCAGCACCATCTATTGACAATTTTTCAAACTTACACACAGGAATCCAGACCAGCAACGCTATCAAAGGTGACTGCGTCATCTATTAGGGAATTTACAGGGCTCGAAGGTGGCTGCGCCATCTATTAGGGAATTCTTAGGTTAGAAACAATCTGTTAGGTTACACCAAATTTCCTTAGGTTCTCTTAGGTTGGATCAAGTTCCGCTAGGCTAGAAAAAAATTTTGCTCCACCCACCGCCGGAGGCTTCTAGAACCGCCTCGGTAATTTTACCACCTGCCGAGGTCGCTCAAAAAGTCGGATGGAGGGATAGAGGGCTTCAAATGCCCATATTCCTACTACTCACACTTCTTAGGGCAGTTTGAGGCTTCCTCAGAAAAAAACAATTTATACATTTAATAGATTTGAGTGTTACTTTATGGAATTTTCTCTTTGCTAATAATTAATAATACCCCTGTCGCAGCATCTTCATAACATAGCGAATTTCCTCCTATTAACTTATTTTAGTTCAAAAAATAATTTTTCAAAAGACTAAAAGACATAATAATTAATAACAGTGAGATTCTACGTCCGTTTTTCAGACTTTTGTCTAATACAGACGTCACTTTGTTAGAACGATTTTTTTTATCTACAAAATCTTCAGCCTACAGAATTTAATTTATTAGTTAAGAAAATAATTCAAATATCACTAACAATAAATATCTTAAATGAGTTTAAAAGAATCAAAACGACACTGTTTATTAAATTACGTAAGATCTGACTTTGACTCGTTAAAAGTGGTCAAGTGGGAGTAAGCTGATAAATGCAAATTTATAAGGATTTTCTTGTACTATAAAATTCAAAAAAGTCGAAACACGTACTTTTTTTAGTTAATTGTATTTTGTTTTTTTTGCACAAAATCTTCAAAAAATTACTTTATTTTCTTAAAAAGCGGTGGCAACCCTGGTCACCACTCACCACGTATACCTAAAAAGTTATCCTACTAAAAAGAAAACCACCTGTTACCAAATAGAAAGAAAATATTAAATGGTAGAAAAAAATATATTGATTGATGACAAATTGATAAATTAATTAATAAAGGTGACATTAGAATAAAAAAATTAAGTATTTATTAAATTTTATTTTTGAGGCAGGGCTCGACTACAAAAATGATCGGCTCTTGTACCAAAGTTAATGACCCGCGATTACTACTACTCTACTTATTTAAATCTTGATTGCAATATTTGATAATAACAGTGGATACGTACAAAATGATAATTTTGGTAGTGCCTATGACACTAAAGGGGATAACGCCGATATGAATTAAAATATGATTCAACAAAGAATCCAGGTATGTTTACGAATCGGCGGTATTCTGAAAAGAAAATGTTCTGAGTATATGATATGTATGCAGAATAAAGAAAGCAATAAGTTAAATATAATAATAATAATAATAATAATAATAATAATAATAATAATAATAATAATAATAATAATAATAATAATAATAATAACGCCCTGTGGGTGGGGGCTTCACTTTGCAAAATATGCCCACAGTAAGTCCTGCTTGTCGTAAAAGGCGACTAAAAGGACAACCCATTAGGATGGAGACTAACAGAAAAAAGCTTCGGAAAAATGCCGCTGCCAGTGGAGCGACCGGGCGCATCAGGGTCACCACTGAATGTGACAGTTTAGATCGCGGTGACGACAGGCAGCCACCTGTCAGCTGTAATAACACCTTCAGCCAAAATACTACTGCCCTACTTACAGAGCCACCAACACCTTTGGCTCAGCCGACTTTAAGTATTTCCTCGGAGCACCCTTTGGGGACCACTAAAGCTGGTAAGAAGCGTGTGCGTATGCAATGGACAGATGACATCCTCACCTAAATGGACAAATGGACATCCTCACCTAAATCGCGTCACTGACCAGAGACTGGCAGACCAAAAGCGTGTCATTTTCACCAATAACCTTATACCTTCTTCCCTCATAAACACTATTAAAACACAAGTCGCACATCAATTTGCTCAAAATGAAGAAAGTCAGGCCGACGACGGCCCACCAGAAATGGGGAGCCCCACACAAAACGACACTCAACAACTTGTCGAGAATGAGCCTAACTACCATGAAACAGCAGTAAATTACACCCTACTGCAAGAGATCGAACTGGAATTTAACATAGCGCTTACCGAATTCGAAGGGACGGACCCCACACATCGGTACTTGTTGCCGAAACAACACACCTCACGTAGATTGGCTGAGATCGTTGAGATATTAAATAACATAATACTGCCTCAACACTTGCAAACTTGTGACAATTTTATCGAGTTACACACAGCTATCTACTGTAGAGCCGTTGCAGCAATACGTTGTAACGGGTCCCATGTAACACCACCTGTAGCGCACAACTCGAAGGAACACAAAACCCCTGCCTGGGAAACACGATTGAATAAACGCATCAGCACCATCCGATGCAACCTCGGCAGGATCACCCAATACCAACAGGGTACGAGGTCCAAACGGCTCAACAAATATATACACGACATATTACACAAATACATAGTACACACACATAACGAGAAACCCAATAAAACACTCACAGAGATCAGAGATACGCTTCACCAAAAATTAACAGCACTAGCGAAGCGCTTACGAAGATATAAGACCTGTACTGAACGCAGACGACAAAACCAAGCGTTCAGCAGAAAAGAGAGACGGTTTTACCAGTCTCTAACGAACACGGTAACTGACAGTAATGGTCTACCGGAGAAGAACGCACTCCATAGTTTCTGGGCGAATATATGCTCCAACACCATTGACCATAATGACAAAGCCAGCTGGATCGATACAGAGTGCAGGAATAACGAACATCTTCCGGAGATGCCCTATACGGACATTACTACAGAGGACGTCTCCACAGCTTTACAGAGATCGCATAACTGGAAGGCACCTGGCATCGATAACATACAAAACTACTGGCTCAAACACCTTACATCAACACACTTTATAAGAACACCAAACCTGACACCGAAGTTCCTAACGCAGGGTATCACATACATGAAATCTAAAAACAGTGATACAAAAACTTCTGCGAATTATAGGCCTATCACCTGCTTGCCTACAGTGTATAAGATTTTGACGTCCTGTCTGGCAGAAAAGATCAATGAGCATTGTCAGATTAACAGCATACTGACAGAAGAACAAAAGTGATGTCGAAAGAGGTCACAAGGCTGCAAAGCGCAGCTTCTGATTGACTCCGTAGTACTGGCACAAGCGAAAGGGAGACAACGTAACCTGTACACAGCGTTTATTGATTACAAAAAGGCATTTGATTCGGTCCCGCACTCCTGGTTACGGAGAGTATTGGAGCAGTACAAAATACATCCAAGTATCGTGAACTCCCTTGGAACAATCATGTCCGACTGGCGAACGACCTTACATTTGAGTATTGGTAATGAAAAAACAGCAAGCGACCTTATTCAAGTAAGACGCGGCATATTCCAAGGCGACTCATTGAGTCCATTATGGTTTTGTCTCGCAATGAATCCACTTTCTCGCCTGTTAAATGAAACCAAATACGGTTATAATGTAGGTACGCAAACGAATTCGCGCCATACCATCTCACATCTGATGTATATGGATGATATTAAGATCTATGCAGCTACTAAACATCAATTACAGCAGCTGCTGGGACTTTCCAACGAGGTTTCGCGAGACCTCTGTATGGAGTTCGGAATCGATCAATGTCGAACACAATGCCGTTCTGGAGGAAAACGAGATGCGGTCGCATTCGAACTCGAACCAGAGTCTGTTATGCACCCCATGGACGAGGGAGAGTCGTACCGGTATCTCGGATTCAATCAGGACGAACGTATAGATCACAGCGCTGTAAAACAACACCTGATGCAGCAATACCTAACGCGTGTACGGACGCCACGACCAGGTTGGCAAAATTATATACCAGAAGCTAGCGGTTAAGCACCACCTTATAACCGATAAAAGCCCTTACTACAAGCTCACACCAAAAGTAGTAGCGGAGAATGACTCCTGTAGACTTTACTGGGATCGGTCGATTATTACAGATAAGACCATAAATCATAATCGACCAGATATCACCCTCGTAATGAAAAAAACTAAGACCACCTATCTGATCGATATTGCGTTTTCGAATACACACAACTTACAAAAAACACACGTAGTTAAATTGGATAAATACACTGACCTCGCAGCCGAAATAAAACAACAATGGCGAATGGAATATGTCCACATTGTCCCAATAGTGCTCAGTGCCATCGGGGTCATTCCAAACACACTACACAATAGTTTGAGCCTCTTGGGTCTCCCAAAGTACACATATGTCACTATGCAAAAGGCAGTGATCATAAACGCGTGTCGTATAATACGGAAGTTCCTCAGTAATACGAATCCGACTGCGATATGTGACAGCACACGATCTGCTTCTACTCCATCTGAGCCATCTATAGTGAGTGAACAACACTCTGACACTCATCTTACAGACACACAACACACATACATAAACACACAATATACTAACACTGAAACGCAAACACTTAACACACATACAGATCCAGATTCGTCTGATGGAGACGGAGGATCGATCAACTGCCGCACTGTCACTGTTACCGCTCTGGTGCACAATCCTCCCCAACTCAATAACGCACAAGGTCCGTCAACCTCTGTACCATCTAAACGCGCAATTCCAGGAACACCCGATCTTAATGAGCAATTTGATGAACCAGAACACATTTACACCAAGAAATGTAAAATGGAGCGACACATCCACACACATACACGAACACACACACAAACACAAACAATCCTTTCCCTTCCCTCTGTCCCTAATCCTACCTATCCTCTGAGGACACGAAAACGAACTAGGCTTTCACAGCCGTCTGTCATTGAGCCAACATCTACGCTCCCACAAATGTCTCGTCGTACGACACAGTGTACACCAAAATAGACGCATAACACCTCGTTTCAAGCAACAATAACAACAATATAAGGAGTGATGTGGCAGACCCGTCCGTGAATGTACTACGGTACTTTTACGGATTGGTTTGGCATATTACCCTTACACAGAGCTTAATACCTTGCATAAGGCCGGTATAGGTGAATGTTACCCAGTACTGTCCTACTGAGTAGTGAGCGCCAGGTCGGCGAAAAGTCTATAATAATAGTAATATAAACCCTCAGGGGCTTGTTGTAACACCTGGTTGCTTAGGTGGTCGGTTGTTACAACAACACGGGAAGTAGCGCTCCCGGTGTTCCCGAGCTAAGACCAGGTACTTTCTGGTACCTGGTGCGTGGAGTCAACCAGCGCTAAATGGTGGTCTCTGTTAACGGGCTAACTACCCCTAATAGGTTTTCTACTAGTTCCAAAAGATAAAAGAACTGATAAAAGAAGGCTGGTCGTGCTGCGGGTCTCTCGGATGGGCCGGGTAATAAAGGCGGAACCAGTCAAAATTCATCTTCTCGTCTCGTGCGCCTGGAGCGGACGGACAGCTTGAGGAGAGATTTGCTCACGTGCCGCATACAAAGTGAGCTGAATAAGAGAGGGTACATGGCAAGGATGCACGCCATATGGTGCCAGATGCATCCCGAACACTCTAATTTAACGCCACCTAATCTGCGTCACCACCCGAATCATTAAATTAAACATACCTACCGGACATGACAATAATCGAGAGGCTCGCGAAGAAGCTAGGGTTGCTGAAACTGCAGTGGTGGAAGTTGAACAGGATTCTGCGGTCAACGGTGAGAGCTCGACCAATAACATCACAGAGCGGGATCAATCGGTAACTTGCGGTGGCAGCGTAGTTACTGAGGCACAGCCGGACTTGTTAAATCAAGCCAACACAGATACTGTGCTAGAGTCTAACACCAGAACAAGTTCAGCTCCCGCACAGAATGATGCCGATCTAAATAAATCCCTTTCTGTCTCAGACAATTTAAGAAAACAATTTCGCGATCTTCTCGATACCGATTTAAACTTTGACAAACGACCACGTTCCAAACACTGACGGACGTATATAAAGGGCGAACAACTGACCCTACTAAACGAAATTTTGGACGATCATCTATCCCCATCCAGTGATCTTACCGACATCGACAACGCAGTATATGCAGCGATGCGTGTCCCGACCCCATGTACTAAGCAGCAAAAGACTGCAGAGGAGAAGGCACGTATTCGTATTAAACAAAATGACACCAAGGTGAGGGCACTACGACAGCTGGTATCGCGTATCCAATGTGTGATAGAATATATTCAGACCAACAGGCGTTTTACGCGAAAGGTACGGGCTTTTGCCAGAGAACTAAGGTATCGCTATCACACAATCAATTTGGGCAATCTGTTGATCATCAAACAGACACATTTGGATAAGATACGCGCATTGACCCTGGCCAAGAAGAAAGTAGCCCGGCGTGAACGGTGTATTCGGGAAAATAAGATCTTTAACTCGAACCCTTCACGCCTGTCCGCATCTAAAAGCCCTGTCGTGGAGCAATCGCCGACGGTCGACGCAATAGAGGATTATTGGCGGGGGACATATGAGACGACTAAAGAGACTGACTTGAACTGTATTCCCATCAGCCAGTTTAGATGGTACTGCAAACAACAGCTTGGCAAAGTGCCATCTCATACCATTATAACATCTGTTGATAAAGAGGAAGTCGAACTTGCTTTCAAAGGCAAGAAGAACTATTCGGCTCCGGGCATTGATGGAATAATGAATTTTTGGTGGAAGAAGCTCACTAGTACCCACCGCCACCTTGCCTGTATATTTTCAAATTGGTTATTTAACTGTGAGCCAATACCATCGTGGCTCGCGGAGGGAAGAACGGTCCTAATACCGAAAAAAGGAGACCTATCACAACCACAGAACTACAGACCGATGATGTGCCTGAACACTGTGTATAAAGCGTTCACTTCCATTCTATATGAACGCATCTTGAAGGCGATTGAACCAGTGTGGAGTTCAATCTATGAACAACGAGGTTCAAAAAGAGGAATGTCGGGTTGCAAAGACAACTTGTTGGTCGACAGATGTATCTGTCAGGACGCTAGACAGCACAAACGCAGCCTGAGCATGGCCTGGGTGGACTATCGAAAAGCATTTGACACAACGTCGCATGAGCTCATTATCTATTTGCTCCATTGTCTGCGAGTCCATCCCGACATTATTAAATGTATTGAACACCTGTTGCCGCTCTGGAAAACAAGGTTCACAATAACATCCGGTGAACACGTTGTGTCAACGGAGTTGGTGACATACAAACGAGGCGTATACCAAGGAGACAGCCTCAGCCCACTTTTGTTTTGCATCTCGTTGTTGCCCCTGTCAATCAGCCTGAGAAAGGAACCCGGGTACTTGTGTGGCCCGGTAGGAAATCGCGAGCATAAAGTCACACATTTATTTTATATGGATGACTTAAAACTGTATGCCTCGTCGGAGAGTGATCTCAACTGCGCTCTAAAATTAACACACAAATACACGCACGCGATCGGTATGGAGTTCGGACTGGACAAATGCGCGGTGGTGCACTGTAAGCATGGTGTAGTTCCGATTTTTGATTCACACGCCCAATTAGTGGATGGAAGCTTCATAGAACATCTTGATGAAGGAGCGACCTATACGTACCTTGGTGTTAGCGAAAGTCACATCCAGGACGTGCAGAACATGAGGGCCGCCTTAAGTAGTAGATATAAGCGCCTTCTCCGACAAATTTGGAGTTCCGAATTGTCGGCGAAGAATGAGACCAGCGCTACGAATATGTTAGCCATACCCATCCTTTTATATACTTTTGGCTCAATTAAGTGGAATGTGAATGAATTCGAGGAACTAGACGGAGACACGCGAAAAATAATGAATATCAACCGTAGTTTGCACCCACGCGCATCGACACAACGACTTTACCTCCCACGAGATCAGGGGGAGGGGGCTCCTGTCAGTCGAACGTTTACATGATCGTATAGTCTTAGGTACAGCTTGTCGTGTACTTACCAGTTCAGACCTGCTATTGCAACTCGTCAGGGACCACGAGCTTGCTGGCGTAGGCGCATTTTTATTCACAGTAGCGCAACGTGCCGCCGATATCTTGGACTTAGCCTTCGATCCACGTAATCGCGACGGTGATGATAACATTCTTTCACTATCACGATCGCGCCAAAAGTCGGCAATCAAGAGAGCCAAGCAACAACATCTGCTCAATCACCATCGCGACAAAGTTCACCAGAGTATGTTCTACCGTCACCTTGACAACCTTGGCCTTTCAAGCGAACTCACTTGGGCTTTCTTTAGAGCTAATGGACTTAAATCGGAAACGGAGGGCTTTATCATGGCAGCTCAAGATGGAGTGTGGAACACTTTAACACACCAAAAATATGTGATGGGTAATAAAGGGGTTTCGAGTACCTCGTGTCGGGCATGCAAAGCATACCCGGAAACCTTAATGCACCTGACTTCAGGTTGTTCTTATTATGCTAAATCCACCTATATCCATCGCCATAATGCAGCGTTGCGTGTGCTCTACTTTTATCTTCGTCATCATTACGAAGTTGACAAAACACCAGTCTTGCCCTACGATCCTGCGGAAGTAGAATCCTTTGTTGCCAACCAAAAGTGCAAGATCTTTTGGAATATGCCGGTTGCAACTACCAGGCAATTGAGCGCTAATAAGCTTTTCGGCTTGTAGATCTCACGCCAACATGTTAGCGGCGTCAATGCAAAAAGCAGTTATTATCGGGACGCTCCGCACGCTCCGGTCGCACGAGACGACTTTCTCCGGGAGTTCATGAACACCTTTGAACGCCCATGCCCCGTTTAGAACGGGTCCTCGAACATCCATTGGACCTGCCCTCGAATCTCCCACTGCCATGGTTTTGCAGCGAGGTTCGGGGATTTATTAGGTAGGGAAGACCAGGAAGGGGATGCTGTATGACGGACATTACGTACCTGACCTAGAAGTACCTGACGTGGTACAGTTTTCCCTCCGCCTGGGGGTTTTTGAAGTGCAGTCGCGTTTTTCGTTAATTTTTCACGATAATAATAATAATAATAATAATAATAATCATTCCGCGCCATCCACCGGCAGCAGTACCCCAATTTTAATAAAAATATTAATAATAATAATAATAATAATAATAATAATAATAATAATAATAATAATAATAATGGTGGTGAGGACACCTATAGCAGCTGCCCTTGGCACCCGTGAGGGATATTTATCCCCCATTGGTGTCAAGGAGGCTAAGGGTCCCAGGGGTAGTTTATGCGCAATACAGTAATTTTCGGATTCCATTAGCCTCTGACTACCCAAGATCGGCATCGTTCCTTCTCGAGGTACCACCGTTTTCACAAAAGATGCCGGATCTAGAGGAGAAATCTTCGATCGTTCATTTATTAACCTTTTTTATTATTTCGTTTCGTTTTTATTGTTTTTTGTTTTCGTTATTTTTATTTCTTTTGTTTCAGGTTTTCTTTTATCTTTTGTTTCCTTTTTTTTGCTTTTTGGTTTTGTTTTCGTTCTTCTTTGTTGTCCCAACTTCAAGTCATCTTCGGGACCCACACTAGCTCGTGTGTGGCTTAGCGGCGTTGCCTGGAAAAGGGTATCCTGGTGACTGAGGGAAGCCGTTACTTGCGAGTACGGCGGAACAACACTTCACTTCGGCCCTGGCTTCAGGCATAGACCGTGGCTGCGGTTATGCACCGGCCGCAGTAACTTCGAGCGCCCCGGGGTCGTGCGTGTCACTGGGGCAATGGGCTTCGTCCCTAGGGCCCCTCATTCCCGTATCCCTGGCGTGGGAGTCCCACGTCCCTTATGAGGCTCCGTGGAGGGTGGGGAGCGGGGTAGGGTTTTTTCGAACTATTTTTTATGGAAAATAAAAATATCACTTCTTCGGGCGAGTCCGGGCCCGTCAAACTGGACGCGAACCCTGCTCCACCGACAACACCTGGTGGGAGCAACAGTAGCGTGGCTGGTCCCGCTACTTCTTTAAGTGTACCCGCACCGCAGTCTAGCGGAGCGAGTACAGCTTCGAAAAGGGGTAACCCTCCCCCCAAAAATGGGAATCGTCGTGGGCGTCAAATACCATTGGACGCCCCAAGAATGGAAGTTACCAGTTTTATAAAATATATTGTGGTGAAGCCGACGGAAGGAGACTTCAGTAAAATGAGTCCCTTCCAGCTGGCTAAACTTGTCAAAGAGTGTATTGGGCATGTTAAGAATGCTAAACTATCGGGCAAAAGGTTGCTCGTGAAGGCATTCTCAGCGGCACAATCAGAGAAAATATTAAACTTGAAGAGTGTTGATGAGTACGCGGTGGAGGTGAGCCCCCATGGAGTCTTAAATTACTCCCGGGGCGTAATCATGCACCCTTCACTAGCGTACTGCGACCTTGAGGAGATAGTGTCGGAGATGTCTCCACAAGGGGTTATAGAAGCGAAAAGGCTTAAATTCAATAGGGGGAATAAGTATCCGAATTCCCCACTAATTTTGCTTACATTTAATAAGACCGCCTTACCAAAAGAGGTGGTCCTAGGCCTTTTCGAGAAAATCGACGTTCGTCCATATATTCTGGCACCAATGCGCTGTTACAGGTGCCAGAGATATGGACACGTATCTCAGAAATGTAGCGTCAAGCAGCAGCGTCGTTTGCGGAAGGCCGTTGCACGTGGAAACACCGTGTAACGAGCCAATAAAATGCGTTAATTGCGGGGGCAGTCACTCGGCTAAGTCGAGGAATTGCCCCATATTTAAACAAGAGTCAGCCATCCAAGAGCTGAGAGCCCTGGAACGACTATCTTACCCAGAGGCAAGGCGTAAACTACTGGGCAACATGCCTCGCCGTTCCGCCTTGGATGGCTACGCGCGCGCTGCTGCAGCCCCTGTCCCTACAGCGGTTGAGAAATCAAAAGAAATTGTTGAAATTAAGGAAGCGATGAAGCAAATGCAGATCACTATGTAACGGATGCAAGAAAGCTTCATGCGCTCTGTGGGTGTAGCTGGCCCTACTCCCACATCAGCCGCTGTGCCAGCCACGGTCCTTGAAACCAAAAGGGTTATAACAACCACCCCTCAAGGACCTGTAGTAAGAAATGTGACGTCTTCTCCTAAAAAGAAGACTTCGCCGAAAAAATCGCCAGGCAGAAGACGTCGCAGCGAGGGGGAACAGGAGGTGGTCCTACAACGGTCCCCGAAAAAGGGACCAACCACCTCAACATCGGAGGCAGAGTCAATGCTGCCTCTACAAACGACGGTGCCACTGCGTCAACGACAACAGGCGCCGTTCCGACCGTGCACACCAACACGCCCGGTCACCCCCCTCCCGAGTCGCTCAAACACTACACCAGTGAGCGACTCGGACATGTCGACCGCGTCGGTGTGGACGGGTGTTAAACGCCCTACGACCGACGCGTACACTAACACCTCGGCTACGGAGTCTGATAACTCCGATGCCGAGGTGCAAGTAGTAAAACGGAAAAAAGGCTGGCCAAAGGGGAAACCTAGGAAGTAGCCACACTTCCTAGGGAGCAACCCTAAGTAGTAACAAAAATGGCTATCGTACAGTGGAACTGTAATGGTGTTAAACACCATTACTGTGAATTGCAGATGCTTCTGGCTGAGCACACGCCTATGTGCGTGTGTTTACAAGAAACACATTTAAAGCCGGTGGAACAATTTAACATCAAACATCATCAAGTCCGCCGGCACGACGTACAGCCAGACATCAGGGCGAGGGGGGGTGTTGCCATCATCATCAACGATGGCGTCCCATTTCGGGACCACCCGTTAAACACCCCCCTACAAGCAGTTGCAATATAATTTTTGAAACCGCCACAGTTCACAGTATGCTCGGTCTATCTACCAGACTTCGACTGGAACGTCGAAGATTTGACCGAGCTTACAATACAGTTACCACGCCCATTTTTGTTACTAGGAGATTTTAATGCTCACAGCCCCATGTGGGGCTGTAGCACAAGAGACGCCCGTGGAAGACTCATAGAACGGTTTCTAGATGAGTCTGAAGCGGTCTTGTTGAATTCCGGTCAAGGTACTTTCATTAACGCAAGAACCGGTGAGCTGTCGGCTATCGACTTATCACTTGGCTCACCGGTCATGGCACACCGTTATGAGTGGACGCTGGCGTCTGATTCATACGGTAGTGACCATATTCCCATTATATTGAATAGTACCACGCCGATGACCCCACAATCGTCTTCGCCGAGATGGCGTCTCCGTCAGGCTGATTGGGAAATGTACGCTGATTCATTCCGTACACCCGAGCTGACAGGAGACGTAGAAGATGATGTGGGGAAAATGTCCTCCAGTGTCACTGAAGCAGCATATCATAGTATACCGAAGTCGTCCAGCATTCCACCCAAACGTCAAGTACCATGGTGGAATGAAGTCGCGAGTGTAGCAGTTGCAGAGAAAAAGCGGGCGTACAACGAACTCAGACGTTACCCCACGCAGGAAAATGTGATAGCCTACAAGGGTGCTCAAGCACGATGTAAAAGAACAATTAAAGAGCAAAAGAGGCTATCATGGGAGCAATATGTTTCGGCAATAAATACCTCCACGACCACCTCAGAGGTATGGAGAAGAATGAGGGCCATTACTGGGAAATATTCCCGTTCACCTATGCCCTCCCTTCTAGTCGTCGACGGTCGGAACATCACTGAACGCGCGGGAATAGCTAATTGCTTAGCTAAGCACTTTGAGCGCGTCAGTGGCTCCCAGAATTATGACCCGGACTTCCTGCGGATCAAGATCGAACATGAACAAAACGATCTTGATTTTTTCTCGGATGAATCCCTCCAGTATAACCAACCGTTTTCTATGCAAGAATTACTGGAGGCGCTTCGGGGATCTGGAGACACATCCCCTGGACCTGATGAGATCCCCTACGTCATGATCCGGAACCTGCCTTATCCTGGTAAGTGTAGGTTACTGGATCTGTATAACGAAATTTTTAGTCAAGGCGTTTACCCTCCGCAGTGGCGGGAAGCTACCATCATTCCGCTGCTAAAAGAGGGTAAAGATTCATCGCAACTATCTAGCTACCGTCCAATATCCTTGACTTGCTGTTTCAGCAAGGTATTGGAAAAAATGGTGAACAACCGTCTCGTCTGGTGGCTGGAATCCCACAATCTCATTCCTAAACATCAATGTGGGTTCCGCCGGTATCATTCGACTACGGACCATCTTGTTCGCCTCGAGAATGCCATTCAAGACGCCTTTCTCCAACGAAAACACCTTGTGGCCGTGTTCTTCGATTTGGAGAAAGCTTATGATATGACCTGGAGGTATGGTATTCTCAAGAAGCTGCACGACTGGGGTTTAAGAGGTAACCTCCCTCAGTTCGTTAAAAGTTTTCTGACTGACCGTTCTTTTCGTGTCCGGGTAGGTGACACTGAGTCTGAGGCCCACTCCCAGGAGAATGGTGTTCCTCAAGGCTCAACCATTAGTGTCATCTTGTTTTCCATCGCAGTCAGTCATATTGCAGCTTCAGCCCCAATTTGTCGTTGCTTGTACGTTGATGACCTAACCATATTCTATGCAGCCGATTCCATCGAGGATATCCAACAACGGCTGCAACAAGGCATCAACGAAGTGATGACTTCTGCAGAAGCTCTTGGCTTTCGTTTGTCACCTCAAAAAATATCGGTGGTTCACTTCTGTAGAAAGCGACGCACATCCGGATCCTGTTCTCACATTGAAAGGATCCAACCTTCAGTGCGTCGATAGCGTCAGGTTTCTAGGACTTATATTTGATAAACAACTTACGTGGCGCCCACACCTCCAAGCCTTAGCTGCGAGTTGTCGCAGGATAATAATAAATAATGTAGAGCTGTAGACCCATAACAACAGGCCTACAGCGGCAAAACAAAATATCACAGATAAGGAAAAACAAAATTTAACAATATAGAAGAATAACAATAAAATAACAACAAAATATCACAGAGTGAAAAATCACAGTAAATATATCACAGCCTACCCACTGTACCCTCGGGGGCCTAGAACCGCCCAGTGGTACAGTGGGGATTGCAACAACACCGTTGGAGGCCCCATGGACCTCCAGTGGCAGAAAAACACAGAAAAAGACAAAAAACAATAACAAAAGAATTCCACGATTTGTGTCGTCCTATTTATTTATTCATTAACCAACCAGGGCCCCGTTAGCCTGCTAGCCAGCTAGCAGTTACCGCCGAGCACGACGAGGACGTGGGGTTGGATTTATGCCCGGCATTATTTTTTTTTTTTTTTAGTTAAAATTGGGGTACTGCTGCCGGTGGATGGCGCGGTCAGCAGCACCCGGCGGCATCGCCTACTAAGGGCATGCGCCGCCAAACACAGTAAAAATAAAAACAACACGTAAAGACAGGAACACATAAATGCAATAGACAACGGACAAACATACACATATAAAATCCATCGATGGGCCCTGCCATCCCAGGGCTTTAAAAGAGTGGACAGTCCTTGGTGACGGTACGATAAGTACTAGACAGAGCGTCCGGTCACCAAGGCCTGGAAGCCATCGCTGGAACTCCCTCCGAGGTGTAAAGGGCCCCGGAGTGAAGAAAACCGACTAGAAACACACACAGAGACTAGAAAAGTATCACAATGTTATCACAGATAATACTTATTACGTCACTGGGAGGCCATAGGCCGACCAGTGACGCAATAAGGAGTTAAAACAATACCGCTGTAGAGCCATAACAACAGGCCTACAGCGGCATAGCAAAATATCACAGAAAAAAGAAACAAATGATGTGCCACCTCGGGTGTAAAAAGCCCTCGGTGGTACATCGCTAAAAAACAATAACAAAAACGAACAACACGTATGAATAACAAAACAGTACCACTAAGGGTGTAAAGGCCCTTAGTGGCATAACAAAAGACTAAAAGTACCCTGCCAGACCAGCTGGAACAGGGTATAGTTAATAAATAAGACGAACACAAAAGCATTTTTAACACATAAATTAAAACCAGAGCTGAAATAAAATTTTAAACTATCGGGGGACAATCAAGAGACGACTTTGATAAAATATGAGATGTAAAGCCCCTACAGTCTCTGAAGAAGGTTCGAATTTCTGAGAAATTCAATCATCCTTCTTTCAGAGACAGCATCATAACTAAGAGCGTTGGCTACACTATTCGGGAGCTGCAACCTCTGGCGCAAAGGCTCAAAGGTTACACATTCCTCAACTATATGCCTCACGGTCAGCGCCGTCCCGCAGGCGGCGCACCTCGGCTGATCCTCACCGGCGAGAAGATGACGATGTGTTAACGCCGTGTGGCCCAAGCGTAAACGCGTCAGGGCCACACTCTCTCGCCGGCTCAGATTAACAGGTGCCGGAGTTCTTCGGATCTCTGGTTTCACCTGTCTGAGCTTAGCCGTGAGGTTGTTCCACTCACGTTGCCATTTCTGATCGATCGCGGATCTAATGCACACTCTTAGATCCTCTGGGCGTATGGCAATGTCCTGTGGCTCACCGACTTCGGCTGCATGACGTGCTGCCTGGTCGGCGAGTTCATTGCCAGGTATCCGTACATGTCCGGGAATCCAAAAGAAGGTGATAGACTTTTGGCGGAGCATGTAGAGACACGTTCGGATGTTCTGCACCAGTGGATCGATGGTATGAGAGTGGCAGATCGCTTGCAACGCGCTCAACGAGTCGGAACAAATGAGGAATGCGCTGTCTTCGGATGTTTGACAGAATCGCAGGGCTTGCAAAATCGCAAATAATTCCGCAGTATACACAGTGGCCTGGGGAGGAAGTGACCAAGCGTGAGGATCGTCACGAATGACGATGGCACTTCCAACACCCGTAGCTGTTTTGGAACCATCTGTGTATATGCAGAGAGAGTCAAGTTCGCTAATGATCTCATAGAAGCGGGATCGATATTCGAATGAACTGGTCTCCTCCTTGTTGAGACCAGTCAGGTCGAAACGACAACTTACGTTAGGGATAAGCCAAGGAGGTACTTCCATAGGACGTTTGGGAAGTACCTTGGCGAACTGTAAGTGCAGACTCTCTAATAACTCCTGCGTTCGAACGGCCACTGGTCGACTTATGGTGGGACGTCGACCGTAGAGCCCCTGTAAACGGTATCTGAATAGAGTCAGGTGATTGATATGCGTAGGTGTTGCATATACCCCCGCTGCATAATTGAGCAAGAGACGCTCACGTCTCAGTTGCAGCGGGGACAGACCCGCCTCTACGCAGAGGCTCATAGAAGGACTCGTTCGAAATGTTCCCGTAGCCAGTCGTATGCCTGCATGGTAAACAGGATCTAGGAGTAGAAGCGCAGACACCCGGGCGGAGGAGTAAGAAATGCTGCCGTAATCAATCCTAGTCAGAAATAGCGATTGATACAGGCGAAGCAACGACTCCCGGCCCGCACCCCACGATGCACCAGCCAAGCACTTAAGCATGTTTATTGTCCTGCGACAACTCGCAGCTAAGGCTTGGAGGTGTGGACGCCACGTAAGTTGTTTATCGAAAATAAGTCCTAGAAACCTGACGCTATCGACGCACTGAAGGACGGATACTTTTAGTGTGAGAACAGGATCCGGATGTGCGCTGCGCTTTCTGCAGAAGTGAACCACCGATGTTTTTTGTGGTGAGAAACGAAAACCAAGAGCTTCTGCAGAAGTCACCACTTCGTTGATGCCTTGTTGCAGCCGTTGTTGAATATCCTCGATGGAATCGGCTGCATAGAAGATTGTGAGGTCATCAACGTACAAGCAACGACGAATTGGGGCTGAAGCTGCTATATGACTGACTGCGATGGAAAACAAGGTGACACTAATGGTGGAGCCTTGAGGAACACCATTCTCCTGGGAGTGGGCCTCAGACTCAGTGTCACCTACCCGGACACGAAAAGAACGGTCAGTCAGAAAACTTTTTACGAACTGAGGGAGGTTACCTCTTAAACCCCAGTCGTGCAGCTTCTTGAGAATGCCATACCTCCAGGTCATATCATAAGCTTTCTCCAAATCGAAGAACACGGCCACAAGGTGTTTTCGTTGGAGAAAGGCGTCTTGAATGGCATTCTTGAGGCGAACAAGATGGTCCGTAGTTGAATGGTATCGGCGGAACCCACATTGATGTTTAGGTATCAGGTTGTGGGATGCAAGCCACCAGACGAGACGATTGTTCACCATTTTTTCCAATACCTTGCTGAAACAGCAAGTCAAGGATATTGGACGGTAGCTAGTTAGTTGCGATGAATCTTTACCCTCTTTTAGCAGCGGAATGATGGTAGCTTCTCGCCACTGTGGAGGGTAAACGCCTTGCCTAAAAATTTCGTTGTACAGATCCAGCAACCTACACTTACCAGGATAAGGCAGGGTCCGGATCATGGCGTAGGGGATCTCATCAGGTCCAGGGGAAGTGTCCCCAGATCCCCGAAGCGCCTCCAGTAATTCTTGCATAGAAAACGGTTGGTTATACTCGAGGGATTCATCTGAGAAAAAATCAAGATCGTTTTGTTCGTGTTCGATCTTGATCCGCAGGAAGTCCGGGTCATAATTCTGGGAGCTACTGACGCGCTCAAAGTGCTTAGCTAAGCAATTAGCTATTTCCGCGCGTTCAGTGATGTTTCGACCGTTGACGATGAGAAGGGAGGGCATTGGTGAACGGGAGGACTTCCCTGTAATGGCCCTCACTCTTCTCCATACCTCTGAGTTGGTGGTGGAGGTATTAATGGCCGAACCCGGCATTATTTTTTTTTTTTTAATTAAAATTGGGGTACTGCTGCCGGTGGATGGCGCGGTCAGCAGTACCCGGCGGCATCGCCTACCAAGGGCATGCGCCGCCATAAACGATAAAGATAAAAACATACACAAAACAGACAGGAACACATAAATGCAATAGACAACGGACAAACATACACAAATAAAAACCAACGATGGGCCCTGCCATCCCAGGGCTTAACAGGAGCGGACAGTCCTTGGTGACGGTACGATAAGTACTAGACAAAGCGTCCGGTCACCAAGGTCTGAAGACCATCGCTGCGACTCCCCCCGGGCTGTAAATAGCACCGGGCTGGAACCAGACTAGAAACACACAAACGACTAGAAAAAATCTCACTAAAGGTATCACAGATAAAACTTATTGCGTCACTGGGAGGCCAGACGCCGACCAGTGACGCAATAAGGAGTTAAAACAATACCGCTGTAGAGCCATAACAACAGGCCTACAGCGGCATAACAAAGTATCACAGGTAGTAAAAACAAATGATCTACCACCTCGGGTGTAAAGAGCCCTCGGTGATACATCGTTAAAAAACAATAACAAGAACAACAAATATGTATAAATAACAACAGTACCACTAAGGGTGTAAAAGGCCCTTAGTGGCATAACGAAACACTAAAAGTACCCTGCCAGACCAGCTGGAACAGGGTATCGTTAATAAATAAGACGAACACAAATCATTTTTACACATAGAAATTAAAAACAAAGCTGAAAGGTTTAAAATATCGGGGGAGAATCAAGAGACGACTTCCAATAAAATTTAGAGCCCCTACAGTCTCTGAAGAAGATGCGAATTTCGGAGAAATTCAAGCATCTTTCTTTCAGAGACAGCATCGTAAGCTAAAGCTTCGGCTACACTATCTGGGAGCTGCAACCTCTGGCGCAGTGGCTCAAAGGTTACACATTCCTCAACTATATGCCTCACGGTTAGCGCCGTCCCGCAGGCGGCGCACCTTGGCTGATCCTCACCGGCGAGAAGATGACGGTGTGTTAACGCCGTGTGGCCCAAGCGTAAACGTGTCAGGGCCACACTATCTCGCTCGAGGAACTTCCGTACTATACGACACGTGTTTATGATCACTGCCTTTTGCATAGTGACATATGTGTATTTTGGGAGACCCGAGAGGCTCAAACTATTATGTAGTGTGTGTGGAATGACCCCGGTGGCACTGAGCACTATTGGAACGATGTGGACATGTTCCATTCGCCATTGTTGTTTTATTTCGGCTGCGAGGTCAGTGTATTTATCCAATTTAACTGCGTGTGTTTTTTGTAAGTTGTGTGTATTTGGAACCGCAATATCGATCAGATAGGTTGTCTTAGTGTTTTTCATTACGAAGGTGATATCTGGTCGATTATGATTTATGGTCTTATCTGTAATAATCGACCGATCCCAGTAAAGTCTACAGGAATCATTCTCCGCTACTACTTTTGGTGTGAGCTTGTAGTAAGGGGTTTTATCGGTTATAAGGTGGTGCTTAACCGCTAGTTTCTGGTATATGATTTTGCCAACCTGGTCGTGACGCTGTTTGTATTCGGACTGAGCGAGCTGAGTACAGGCAGCTGTGATGTTATTATTATTATTATTATTATTATTATTATTATTATTATTATTATTATTATTAGGGACACCAGTAAATCCTGCATTGCGAAACGACTTCTCAATGTCAAAGATAAAAATATTAAATAACAACGGTGAAAGCGTTTCCCCTTGTAATATTCCGGAATTGACATCAATCTTGTTTGTGAAATATGTACCAACTCTGATAGAAATATTTGCACTAGTATATAGGTTTTGAATAGTTCTAATTGCTTTAACATAAAGACCGAACGCGTTAAGTTTAGACCAAATTAAACCATGGTTCAAAGAATCAAATTCCCTTTTGAAATCTATAAAAATTGCAAAAGTATAGTTTCCTTTGATTCTACTTCATATTGCTAATACTTAGTTTAGAACGAAAATATTATCGGTAGTACTGCGGTTAGGACGGAAACCGCTTAGGTATTCGGGAATCAATTTTAATTGGTCAGTGTAATAAACTAATCTAGTATTAATTATATTGGTATACAATTTACGTAGTACGTTTAATAAAGCAATCGGTTTATAGTTCGCTGGATATCTGGTACTACCAGATTTATGAATCAAATTGACTTGAATTTCTGACAATTTCACTAGAACCTATTTACATTCAATTATCTTATTAAATAAGCGCAAAATACAGTGTGTCCAATTCGGCGGGGAGTGCTTATAAAATTCAAAAGATATACGGTCAGATCCAGGAGCTTTGTTATTCTTGCTAGATGCAATGGCTGACATAAGTTCATTAATGGTTATTTCATTATCCAAGAATTCATGTGCAGTAGTATAAAAACATTCGTAGTTTACTTTTTCGTCACTCATATAAATATTTTTGAAATAATTTTCGCATTTTTTTTAAATCGAGATTTGTACTATTGGACATATTGAATCTGGAAAATGAATTAATAACTTTCCAAAACTGAACGTTGTTTTTGACATCTGATAGAGCTTCCTTAATTTTATAATCGTGTTGTTTTTCGCTTAGTTTAATTAAGTTTCGATAGCTTTTTTTGATTTGATTATAGTTACTTAAAAAAGGATCTACAAACCCATTTTTTTGGCAGTTCGGTAGATTTGCTGGATTGATTCTTCGGCTCGTTAGCATACTGGCTTCTTCAGCTGATTTATAGATGGCATTTAAAAGGTTTTCGTATAATTCATTAATGGAAAAACTGTCAAAATAAATCTCAAGTCTGTTCAACATGGCATATTCAAAAATTAGGACAAAATCATTGTTCCACTGATAGTTTTTGACGGTTACAAATTCTTTTGTTGCACTAGTACGTGAAACAGAAATGGGGGTGAATAAATTTAATATGCAAGTTGTACATAACAAATGTTCCGATACACCTGGTTCATGATGCACTTCGAAGTCACGAATATATATATATATATATATATATATATATATATATATATATATATATATATATATATATATATATATATGTATATATATATATATGTATATATATATATATATATATATATATATATATATATATATATATAGATCTATATATATATATATATATATATATATATATATATATATATATATATATATATATATATATATTCGTGTATTATTATATTATTTTATAAAAATTTTCAGTTATAGCGATATAATTTTTTCCTTTTATTGTAAATCTATTACGTCATCCCGACGCCATTTTGTGTTCAGGTACGTATATTAAAATAATTAAATTTCAACTAAATATTACGTAAATTGTAATGTTCACTTCTTTCTTTTCATACAAATTAGTTTCTTTTTTAAATACTCGATAATATGATTAACTTTCGTACAATATTTACAGTTGTTAATTGTAAATGTTTGTTATTTAAATGACAATTTTATTATAAAAAATATTAATAAAATATTTAACTTAGGAGTTCGGTTGTAATCATCATACTGTACGGATATACATATATATATATATATATATATATATATATATATATATATATATATATATATATATATATATATACTTATATTAAATATTCATATCGCTTTCTTTTACAACAACAGTGATTAAGCACATATTGAGGACACGATATTTCAAATTTGAAACATTATAAAGTTTCAATGAAATTAGAACATGGATGACATTGAAAAATCAACCATGTAAAATATATTTAAAAAAAAAATTAAATTATTTATATTAAAGAAAATTTTATACCCAAACTGGTCAATATTTTGTTTCCCAATTCCATAATGCGTATTGAACACGATGCTGTACTTATTCAAAAATATCTTACACAAAGTAACATGCTAACGCTTACGTCGATTTATTATTTTAAAAAATAAAATGAATTATAATTTTTTTTCTTTGTTGCTAATATTTAAATAAGAAAAAAAATTAAAGAAAATAAAATTTCATTGCCCATGTTTTACACCGGTCAATTTAAACATGCAAGGGTACAAAAATTAGGGTAGAGCTGAAATTTGGTATGAATATTCGGAACACCATTATAAATAAGTGTTGAAAAGTCATCATCGATCCTGTACCTAGAAAAAATTTTATTCGAGGTCAAAGGTGTCAGAAATGGATTTTTCGCGTTTTTCAGTAAAACGGTAAGTTTTATCATAAAATTAGGTCAGACAAAAATTGTAGATCATAATTATCTGTAAAAAATGTCTGAATACTTTTTTTCTAAGAGCCACCGTTCGTTCGAGTTGAAATAAAACTACTTGCCAAAGCTTATGCGTGAAAAAAATATCGGGCCGGAATTAAGTCCATTTTCTTCTTTCGTTTGGAGAACTATATATATATATATATATATATATATATATATATATATATATATATATATATATATATATATATATATGCTATATCTATTCCATTTTTGTATAAAAAAATATTTTTTATACGAGAATATTTGTTTTATGTAATATGGTAAGAATTTAGATTATGTTTACACGTTACTAAAATTATTAAGAGTTTGGTACAAATGTATAAAAATTACGTTAAACCATACTGAAACTATAATATTTTTAAGTAAATTTCTGCCCAGTTGAGAATACAGTTATGGTTAGAACGTATAACAAAGCATTTTGATCGTAAATAATTTTTCATATTCAATTTTTTTTGTCAAAAAGAAAAGAATTTATTTTGACATATTCTGTCATTTTATTTTGGAAATATTACAAAATTTTAACGCGAATCGTTTGAAAAGAGTTAAATTAATAAATTAAAGGCACACATTATATATTTTAAGAAATGTGTACTGAAAATTTTAGAGCTTTTCGAAAAAATGTAATAAAATTTTTACAGTTTACATAAGTACTTACAACAATTCTATCAGAAAGGTAAGTCACGGGTAATTTTTTTATTTCTTTCACTAATTTATTATCTTCTTTTAAAATTTTATTCTTTACAGAAGAAAATCTTCGGCAAGTTTCCAAATTACGTGCCAATGAAATTTTGTGGTGTTTTTCTGTTTTTCTTGATTGATTTGCAAGTAAAACAAGTTAAAAAGTCGGACACGTTTAATTTTCGTTAAAAAATATTAAAACGGAATATATTAAGCATTGCGTTTAGTAAGTAAATGACCCATTTTCCTTTCTTTTTTCTTTTTTAAATTTGGGCAAAGGAAAATACTAGAAAGAAAAACAAACAATTTAATTTAATTATCATATTTATTTATTGCTAAATAATATAATTTCTAAGAGGAATAGTAAAATCATATTAACATAACCTAAATTTCCTATAAATAAAAAATTAAGTTTTTAATATTTTTTAATGAAAATTAAATATGTGCATAAACTTTTATCGTCATTTTTATTTGTTTTAATACTAAATCAATCAAAAAAAAAATAAAAAATTTGACAACTTTATTTTTTTGTTGGCTTGTAATTTGGGAATTAACCAAATCTTCGTCATCTAAGTTGCTTCGAGCCAAAAGTATAGCCGCGTATAACAAACAATTATTTAATATTTGCCATTTATCAGTACATGTTACTATTTTAAAATGAATGGAAAATATATTGAAAAACTGAAATTTATTTAATGAAAGGCATACATCTGCTCACTTCACCTCAAAAATGTCTGAAAATAGAATATATTTCAATAATTAACCAAGAAAAAACATTAGAGGTACCTTTTGTGATATTTGTTTTGAAAATTTGTTTTGATAGTAGTTTTACAAATAATTTTTTTTTTTATTGTTTTGTAGAATCTGGTAAATAGATATAATAAGTACTCGCCTTGAAAAAATAAAAAAAAAGTATTTAAAAAAAATACTTTTTCTTAAAGAAAATATTAAAATTATGTACAAATGCCGTCCTAATAAACTGATATACTTGTCCACCTTGAGTGTTGTAGTCGATTTTTGTATCCCCTTCAGGCAAAAGCTCACAGCGAATACATATTTTTAAAATATCCTTTTGAATTTTGTAACTCAATGATAACAAATAAAATCTCCGTAAAAAATCTAATTTTCTCAATTTTCTAGCATTAAGTTTAGGGGTAGTTAACTAGGCGCTGATTGTGTCTACATTTTAATATAAAATATAGTAATTTTAACAGTTTTCAAAAGAAACTTTTGATTTTAACAATAAAAAAATTTAAAAAAGTGTTTAAGTTCTGCCAGGATTGCCAAAAATAGACTGAAATGTTTTTTTGCAATTCCGGGACTAAAAGACATGATTTAGCCCCTAATAATAGGGTGTAAAGTGCCACTTTTAGTCCCAAGGGACTAAAAAATAATTTTGCTGCCGCTTTTAAGCCAATCAGCAAACAGAAATTGTAGAATGGCACCATTCCGTAAGTTTAGTTTATAGACCACAGCACTCTAATTAAATTATTATTTAAATCGCGTTGCCAGGCAATTAAACATTATTTTTAAATTAATTTAAACTTATTATGCAGACAAAGGACAACAAAACAGATATATGTACGTTTTGAGGAAATTTTATTTAGAATTAATGTTTACATTTATATTTATATTACTGCAACTCGATATTTTAAGTAAATGATTATTTAAGCTGGAAGATTCATTTCCATTAAGGGTTAATTCAGAAGTCGATTTCATATCCTTTTGTCCGAAAATTTGGTCTGCTATATCTTTTTTATTATTAATTGAATTTTCAACATAGCCTTTTGCCACTGTTGAAGATTTCCACCTCCCCCCCCATGTCGTTTGACAATGTCGATGTTTGCCCCCAAATCTGATAATAAAGATGCAGATGTACGCCTGAAACAATGCCCAGTGTATGAGGATGGATTCTCCAGTTTTAAAAACGTGGCTACATTTTGAGGTAGTTTGGCAAATGTGTTTTGCCGACAGGTTGAACAGGACATTTGTTATTTTTGTAATTGACAAAAAATCTAAAATGATTTGTCTCATTTTTTCTAAATGCCATATATTTTTTACAAATTTCAGCAAAAGTTATTTAATTTCCATCGGTCCTCTGGCAACAAATTTTACACTCGGGATTAAAACTCACACTTTAGTTCCTTGGTGTATAACGTACCATTAGATGTTGATATATACAAAAAATATTAATGTGTTAAGTACTTGCTAGACTTACAGGTTTTATGAGTGTGTCACGAAATGACAACTCATTGGCATGTAGTGTAACCCGGGTACCTCGCTGGCAATTTTCGGTACTGACTGTATTGATTTGATATAGATTTTAATTCATGATTCTTTCTCTTTGATATGTAACGCGCAAACTCAAAAAATATATGTAGCCTTGCTTATCGCTATTTTTGATTTTTTCGTTAGAATGTGTAGTTTGTAATAAATTTAAAAAGGGACTGCTTTCATCCGCGACGCGTATGAATACATCACATAGCTGTTCTGGTTACTGCAAAAGGACTGTGTCTACTTTTTTCACTTCTCGCTAAAATGGCGGAGTAATACACACGCGTTACCTTGTTCGCTTGTTATAATATAGTTGTAACTAGGATTGCCAACTCTACCAATGAATATTTCGGGATTTAATGGAAAAAAAATATGGACGGGACAAGTAAAATCGGGACTGTTAAAGAATAAAAAAGGTTTTAATCAGCCAGTAGGAAAGATATGTGTCTTTTTTTTATTATTTGTTACTAACAGCTACATATTTAAACCATGATCTTACAAACCTTTAAACAAAAAAATTTTTTGAAGATAATATTATAATAATATTTCTTTATTTTATTTTATTAAACTAACAATCAAGTTTTGTAATTTTTAGATTTTTAATTTTTTTTTTCTTATCAACTGTATTATTTTTGGAGAAAAACATTTTTCATAAAGTTGACCGTCTTTGGCATTGACGTATTTCTTGTTCGTCAAATAATTTCTCCCATTGTTTGGAGGGATTTTAATGAGTTAATCTGGCAACACCGTAAGCTGTATAAGTTATAAATCAGTACACAGAGTACACTGTATCAGTAGGTACAGTAAATATACTTACTTCCTTGGCCGTCATGACATGCAAGCGCGATAATTTGAAAACAACAATAGCGAGACTGGCGGGACAAAAAATGTAAAAAGACTGTAGGTGTTAAAAATCGGGACAATTAGCGTCCCGCCACTACTGTTGTCGGGACGCGAGACACATAGGCCTAAAATCCCCCAAAAATGCCCAAAAAACCTACTTCTGGGCATCCGACGTGTCTGGCTAACGAACTCGTCCAAGAGTTTTGAATTTGGAAACTTTTCACCAAATTTCATAAAAATTAAATGTTCCGTTCGAGTTGAAATAAAACTACTTGCCAAAGCTTATGCATGAAAAAAATATCGGACCGGAATTAAGTCCATTTTCTTCTTTCGTTTGGAGAACTATATATATATATATATATATATATATATATATATATATATATATATATATATATATATATATATACATATATAGGTGTCGGTATATATTTTCTTTACCTAATTAGTTTTGTGATATGTTTCAATCCACATGATAACTTTCCTGATAAATCCTAATATAGATAGAAACATACCACAAAGTTCATTGAATCAAAGTAATATTTTTGGAAAATAAAGTATTTTATTAATTGTTAGTAAATTTTACGAAAACAATTATTTTGAAAATATGTATAATATTAAGGTGGTTTGCGCATTAGGGATTAAGACAGTATTTCTATGTAACGCATAGAATTTTAAGCTTATTTCAGGCTTTTTTTTCTGTATCAAAATAAAATAAAAATTTTCGAGTTTGTTATGTTTCTATTTGTACCTTAGATTGTACGACAAATTTTTTTCTTAGTCAGTTTTGCAATGCTTTGTTTATATTACTTGTGCAACTAAATTCTACCCGTTTCCAAAAGATAGCGTTATCTCACAGCCGATTATAGGTTAATTATTAATACGCATATATACATACACAGCGGTTTTTATTCTGTAAATTCATCACGCTCTTAATATATTAATCTTCAATATATATATATATATATATATATATATATATATATATATATATATATATATATATATATATATATATATTATATATATATATATGTATATATGTATATATATATATATATATATATATATATATATATATATATATATATATATATATTATTGAGTTGAAAATGGAAGTAAATGGTCTGCAGAAAAAGCTCAAAGAATGATCTGTGCAACTTATGGTGACAGTGCTATTGATAATAGTACGTGTCGAAGATGGTTTCGGAAATTTAAAAATGGAGATTTCAATTTAAATGTCAAACCACGCTCTGGAGCCTCCAACAATCAGTGACGAGGAATTGCAAGAATTACTGGGCCAAGATTCTGCGCAAACACAACAACAACTTGCAGAATAGTTAAATGTCACTCAACAAGCTGTTTTTAAAAGATTACATTATTTTTTTGCAAAAAATGGGTAGAACTTTGTTGTACACCTAATATTTTTTGGAGTCAAATCTTCATTTGTAATGAACTAAAATAAAAAATCAACCATATTCTTGTTCTATGGTTCTATAACAAGTAAACCGCGCACAGTTAAACCGCGACAGTTTGACCGACGACAGTTCAGTCTGACGTAGGATCAACCGACGACTACTCAACCTAACGACAGATTAGCCGATGACAATTCAACCTGACGACAGTTCAGCCTAACGGCAATTCAACCAAACGACAATTCAACCGTAGAACAGTTAAACCACAAGACATTAAGCGCTTAACATATAAAAAAAAAAAAAACAAATCCAACCTGACCTAACCCAACTCAATAAATTATAAATAAATCCAACTTAACCTAACCAAAACCAGCCTAAACTAATCAAACTCAACAAATTATAAACAAACCCAACCTAACCTAACCAAACACAACTTATTAAAATAAAACGCGACATAACCAAACCCAATCTGAACTAACCGAATTCAGTAAATTATAAACAAACCCATCATTACCTAACCCATTACAACCTAACGTAACCCAACGCAACTTGAACTAATCGAACTCAGCAAAATACAGCCTTGGCCAAAAGTGTTGAACACCCCCATAAAACACGTTTAACTCTAAAATTAATTTAAAAATGACTTTTCTGTTTAACGATAGAATGAAAGGCAATACTAAGAGTTAATTTTAAGCAATTGATAAAGGATTTTAAGGTACCATAAAACACCTGGCCCACAAAATGTGAAATTTGAAGTTTCTTGAAAAATAATGTAACTTATTTGTTAGCCTGTTATTAACTTTCAGGATAACAAGAAGCTGCTGAGTGTTGTTTATTCGTATAGTAGGGACAGTTTGTAATACGAAATGCCGAAACAACCAGAACTTAACACAAAAACACGAATAAAAATCCAGATTTTATATGAAGAAGGGAAGACTCAAATAGAGATTGTTAAATTAATAAAAGTTTGACGATGTGCAGTGCAATTTACAATTAAAAGTTTCGTGGACACTGGCTCTCGCACAAACAAAATGGGAACGGGCAGAAAACGCGCTACTAGTGACCGCCAGATTAGAAAACTTATCCGTGACTCACTTAAGGATCGCAAAAAAACTTCTTCTGAGCTCACTGCAGCTTTATCGGGAGACATTGGGAAACCAATTAGTTCTCGAACTGTAAGAAGACCAACAGAAACAGGTTTAAAAAGCCGCAAAGCTAGAAAGAAGCCTTAGCTCTCCGACAACATCAAGAAAAATCGTTTAGAATGGACTTTAAGACACCAGCATTCTTCTGAAGAAGATAGGTCCAATGTGGTATGGTCCGGAATTTGTGCGCCAGGTGTTTTATGGTACCTTAAAATCCTTTATCAATTGTTTAAAATTAATTCTTAGTATGGTCTTTCATTCTATTATTAAACAGAAAAGTCATTTTTAAATTAATTTTAGAGTTACACGTGTTTTATGGGGGTGCTCAATAATTTTGGCCAAGGCTGTATAAACAAATCCAACCTAACATAACCAAAACCAGCCTAAACTAACCGAACTCAACAAATTATAAACAAATCCAACCTAACCTAACCAAAACCAGCCTAAACTAACCAAACTTAACAAATTATAAACAAACCCAACTTAACGTAACCAAATACAACTTAATAACCAAATAACACCTAAGCTAATTGAATTCAACGAAAGATAACTAAATCCAACAAAGCCGAACCAAATAGTATACCCTTAATTGTGTAAAGAGTCGCCCTTGAAACTACGTAAATACTTATTTAGTCTCAAGTCTCAAGGGAGGCAAATTTCGTTGTTAGATAAAATTCAAATAATTTTGTTCTTATTAGTTAATAGATTGTACAACGGTTAAATTGTCTTCAATTAAATCGTCGTTAGGTTGAATTGTCGTCAGCTGATCTGTCGTCGGTCAATCTGTAATTAGGTTGATCTGTCGTTAGACTGATGTGTTGCCGGTTGAACTATCGGGGCTGAATTGTCGCGGTTGAACTGTCTACGATTCATTAGTCGCGGCACCTTATTCTATATATTTGTCTCTATCGTCCAAACTAAAATTAAACATTTATATTAATAAATAACAAGATGGCCGACTTTTAAAAAAAAAATTCAAAAATTTTTTTTGTTTCATTGAAAATCGAGAAAAAAAAGAAATTATTATTGAAAATAAATGATTTTAGTTCGAACGATAGCCACTAGTATGCAGAACAAGTTAAAATTATAGCTCAATCGGTTTATTGAAATTTCATCTATACTGCCCGCCAGTCGAAAAAATGTGGTTTCTGGAAAAACGTGTTTAAACTTTTAGTAACAAATTCTTCATAAAATATATCATAATTACGAAAAAATATTTTCATAAAACATATACGAGTATACTTACTAGACCTCAGACAAAATGATTATTGACAAAGTCGGAGTGTACAAGATTTTGAACTGGGGGCTAAAAATTTTTTTGCTTTCGTCATAAACGAAAAGAATATTTTAATTTTGTTTTAAAAGTCAATTTTATTGCTATACACATCTTAATTTATAAGTATACGTATGTATATCTAGGTGAGAACAAATGTACATATATATTTTCCACAAAACGGTAAAATTCTTGACCCCTCTCAAAAATATTATGCATTCCAGCACTGTTGAGGACCCATGTCCTCCGTTCCCTGATACTTATAGACATCAACTACACCTAATTCATAGAATAACCATAGAATAATCCACTTTTTCGTAAGGATCACTTTCTTGGAACGCTAAAACTATATGCTATTCGCTATACACCCTTCTATATGCTATAGCTTCGTAAGTAATTTGAATTTCGGTCTACAATTTTCATAATACATTCTCAATGTATTTTACTTTTAAAATATATATATATATATATATATATATATATATATATATATATATATATATATATATATATATATATATATATATATATATATATATATATATATATATATATATATATATATATATATATATATATATATATTATATAATATATATATATATTATATATATTATATATATATATATATATATATATATATATATATATATATATATATATATATATATTAGGTATTTTAAAAAAATCGAAAATTCTAGATCGTCACATGGAAATACTGCCTTAAAAAACTACTAAATCGCAAAAAAATCTGTTAGTTTAATGGATTTGAGCGTTACCTACTTTATGATTTCTCCATGTTTGCTATCAATAAATAAAACATTTTGCAAAAATACTACTTTTATTGTATTAAACTTTTATGATATATTTTGATCAACGTGACCATTGTCACTTGTTTAATAATGGTTATATTGACCGAAACATGTCATAAGAGTTTAACACAATAAAAGTAGTATTTTTTAAAAGTGGCTTTGAGGATGACCTCTATGCATCTTACTGATGATCTCTATTCATCTCAACCTTGTCATATCCTAACGTCCTCAAACCCTAATGCATTAAAATATTCAATATGTTAGCCTTCGGCGGATTTATGGTATCCTTCTGGCAGAATGTTTGGAGCGATTGCTATCTGTGCTTACTAACCATATCTTAACATTTTCAAACCCTTATGTATTCAATATATTGATTATAGGCGAATTTAAGGTATATTCCACGGTTTTAGCTCATAATGTCTACCGGCTATTTTTGTCATGAATTTTATGACTCGTCATTATTTTTGTACATCACCTGTCACAAAAATACTAAATTGATTTATTTGTAATTAATCATTACTTGCAAAAAGTATCACCCATCTATACTTATATCTCAAATTTTGGCTCTCGATATCTCGAAAGTAGAACAAGATATCGATTTTTATTTTATTTTTTAAAAAAGTATATTTTTGCCAATTTTACCAAAATACATATCCAAATAACGGCGCCCAGGGAATCACAATCTTTAATAACCATTTAAAATTTTAAATCTTTAGAGGTGAATTCTACTCTCTAGTGATTATCCAAGGTGTTTGGATATGAGAGGTTATTGCCTATCTTTACAATGTTAAAAAATTGGATAAAGTAGGCAAGGAAACGGGCATTCAGAGACGCTTAATTTTAAATATTTTGAATGCGTTGGTACAAATATTTGTATCTGTCAAATACAATTTGTTGGTAGTGTTACAAATTGTTTTTACGCGTTTTCTTTAATTTATTGAACTTTTGTTGATTAAAAATCAAGTCACAAATAGTTTAAATATTTTAATACTTATACAGTGCATAAATTTTTACTTAAAAGTAAGTATTTCACACTTTATTTTTCTAACCTCTAGAACTGTTCCTAATTTATGAGCACAGAGTCGTATTTAAATATATTGCACCTTTTTTTCATATTTGCATTTACTAAAAATATTATTTGTTTAAGCAAATTTTTTTGTTTGCATTAACTTTCAAAATTTTATGTATTTAATGTATAATTTAAATAAAATTTATAGTCAATTTAAATGGAACTTTTAACTGAACTTTAATTTTAATTAATTGTATGATTATATTTACAGAAATGCCAGGTGCTCGTTGTTCCATGATCAATTACAAAAATTACTATGATCATACTAAAAATCTAGGGATTCATTATTTCCGTTTCCCTCGCAATCCACTTGTATTTCAAGAATGGTTGGATGTCACAGGACATTTAAATGATGAAAATTTCAATCCAAAAACCCGGTATGTTTGTTCTGACCATTTTAAAAAAGAAGACATTAATGAAATGGTGACAATAAAAGGAATCAAGTACTTACTAAATAAAAATGCTATACCAATATCTGCTCCATCAAAAATATCTTGTACAAGCACTGCAACTACTAATATTCACAATCTGGACATAAATGAACCGTCCGTTAGTAATAACAAAATTGTTAACGAGATTGAGCTTCTCAGAAACCATATTAAAAAACTAGAAGCGGAAAACAAATCTTTGAAGCGCCAGCTAACAAAACATAGTCAGCAAGTAAGAGAAAAAACAATAAATTATGAAGTTGAAAAACGAGTCAATAATATTTTATCCAAATTTTTAACTCAAAATCAAATTGACATAATTAAGGAGAAAAAGAAGAAAGTAGTTTGGACTAGTCAGGAACTAACAAATGCATTTACTTTGAGGTATCTTGGTGTTCGAGGCTACCGTTACGTTAAGGAAAAGCTAAAATTTCCATTGCTAAGTGAATATATTTTTATATATATTTTAACAAGTATGCATACTTATTAAATGTACTAATGCATATTTTTTTTAGGTTTATCAACATTACTATGATATTGATCAACATATGAACATTATTTTGATAAAAAAATGACAAAAGAAATAATCAACAATATTATATCACGACTTTATGAAGTCGGCTTCACAGTAGTGGCAATCGTGAGCGACTGCGGCAGTTCAAATATGGGACTATGGAAAGATTTGAATATAAATATGAATAACGTTTTTTTTTAACCACCCAATTACTGGGGAGCCAATATTTGTGTTTACTGATCCATCTCACGTACTAAAGTTAATTAGCGACTAAAAATTAATTATTAGTCAGCTTTTGGCGACTAAAAATTAATTACGAGTCAGCTTTAGCGACTAAAAATTAATTAAAAGTCAGCTTTTAGCGACTAAAAATTAATTACAAGTCAGCTTTTAGCGACTAAAAATTAATTATCAATCAGCTTTTGGCGACTAAAAATTAATAAGCAGTCAGCTTTTAGAGACTAAAAATTAATTACATATCAGCTTTTAGCGATTAAAAATAAATTACAATTCAGTATTCTGTGACTAAAGATACTGTTTTGAATGGTGGATGGATAGGGCTCTTGGCGAACCTACCACCTTAAATGAAAGAGATCAGCGCGCCATGGTGATACCGCCAGGTGGTGTGGAAACTTGTCAAATCAGCTACATTGTTTCATCGTTATCATCGTCATTGTAGTGAACTACACGAAGTTCACGACATCGTTTCCATCTACAGTCTACACAAGAAAACAACTTGGTACACCAACGGAACAAGCGCTCTGACCGAAATCGCAATTTCCACGTGTCAACACATATTTTGTTTTTATTCTTTTTTTATGATAAGTAATTTTTTTACGTCAATTTTGAACATAAATTTTTGTAACATATTTTTTGTATATTTTGTATTTTGTATATATTTTCACTAATTATAAAATTGTTAAAATTTACTGGAAATAATATTAACTTGATTTTTATCGCATAACAATATATATATAATTATATATATATATATATATATATATATATATATATATATATATATATATATATATGTTTAAATTTTAGTATAAATGCCGTTGTTAATTCTGTACGTACAATTGAAAAAATAAATCAAATACAGTCCTGTGCTGTGTGAATGCGCTTTAGCTATAGTGAATTCCGTAACCTCCCATAACAACAAACCTTGGTGATTATCAACCGAAATGGAGACAAATTTTTTCTACCATACGTCTCGAGACATTTTCAAACCCCACTCGACCTAACCCTCCCCACACTTTAGAATTGAAAAAACAAATAGCATATAATTAGGAGTTATTTATGAGCTTTCGTATTCCGTGGTTTAAAAATTTTGAGCTCGACACACTGAGCAAGAATTTAATATTTTTATTGGGGGGGGGGGGGGCTGAGTTTCAATTTCAGATAAATCAATACACACTCAAACATATCGATAAAATCACTTGAATTCTAAAAATACCTAATTCCAGGATCGAATACATTACCGCGAAACCACAACCTTAAAGACAATTTTATATTTTTTCTTACTAATTTTAAAATAGCCATAAAAATCATTTTTGTTTCTCCAATATCATACATTGATATAGGTGACGCGCTAAATCTTACCAAACATTATCCGACCTACCGGCCTTCTATAAATACCATATAAATACTTACTTACATAGAGTGCATGTGGCGCCACAATAAAACTCAGTATATCACATCGTTGAATCATTTAACTGACATATCCGACCATAGATATAATTGGTACAGATAGTATTTCGGAAGACTCGATTCACATAGGACCAGAGACATAAGTGGCCATATCAATTATTTTAATTTTATAAAAATTAAACACGCTTCCACGTTCAACATCAGCGCACAATTTATGTCATAATTTGAAATTATAATAAAAGGTAACCTTGATATCAGTTACTCACAGTTTTAGGTGACAGAATCAGATACTTGAAAAATAAAAAATAGATTATGTTTTAAAAATAAAAAGGAGATTATGTTTAAGATTAAAGCTCTAAATTCGCGCATTCTAATTATTCAGTCGCAACTCCTTATAAAAACCACCCCGCATCTCCTTGACATAAAAGAAAGCTATATAATTAAAGTGAAAAAAAAAAAAAAACGATTTTGCGATTAAATATTGTTTTCAATTTATCAGCTTATAAAATACCCGAATTTCAATTATGGAGTTGCAACTCCTTTACAAAGAAATCGTTTTGGATATAAGAGAAGTAAACTTTGAACTGGGACTGTAAAATTAATTCTTTTATTTAATTTTTTATTCTACAATGTCTGTTACCTACTTATTGTTCATTTTAGCGAATTTCGAAAACTCGAAATTCAGCTATTACAGTAGGTGTCACGACGCAACCTCCGGCGGAGACCATAACAGAAATATGTTTTGAGATCCCTAGAATACGAAAATGATATTCACTAAAATTTATATATATATATATATATATATATATATATATATATATATATATATATATACATATATATATATATATACATATATATATATATATATATATATATATATATATATATATATATATATATATATGTAACAATGGTTGGTAACAATGTTACCAACATTGTTACCAACCCCCCAAAACAAAACCGACGCCCCTGATCTTCCGATTTTACGTACTTCCCCTTAAATTTGTACCGACGACTACGTAAAATTGGATTTGTGGTGTATTGCATTATAATTAGCATGGTTCTGTCTCAAGTTGAAAAATGAAAATTAAACAGATTTTCTAAGCTAATGTAATGAAGAATTTTTTTTATTGAATTTTTAAATAAAAAAGAAACTGAACATTATGTTATGATAAAATATTATTACATATGAAACAAAAAAAACATTAATAATAAATGTATGTATGTATGCACGGAAAAATATTTTAAATGAATCGATTTTGAAAATTTTTTCACTAATAATTATTAAAAAGTTAAACAATTTTAAATGGATTTAAGGTATTTTATGTGAGGTCAAGGTTTTCGGAACCTAAAAAGACCAAAAAGTAATTACCCAATCAATTTTAAAAATTTTTTCACAGTTAGTAAGTTAAAGTATTTGAATTAATTAATTAAGTAATGTCCGCAAGAACCTTACCGACTGCATTAAGTTATATGAGATCCCTAGAACCCTTTTCTTACTGTTAGAGTACTAGAGTTGTATGA
The DNA here is from genome assembly GCA_035578155.1 of Brachynemurus nebulosus. Lineage (NCBI taxonomy): Eukaryota > Metazoa > Arthropoda > Insecta > Neuroptera > Myrmeleontidae > Brachynemurus > Brachynemurus nebulosus. Next base: position 882,629 of record JAPWDM010000028.1, read on the forward strand.
GTTTCGCCAGGGTTTACTGATCCCATAATTGTAAAAAATAAACTAAACGACCAATTTTAAAAATTTTTTCACTGTTACAGAGCTAAACTATTTTAGATAGATATAGAATGCATTATGTAAGGTTAGCTAGGGTCCACAGGACCCAAAAGTGTCAAAAATAAACTAACTGACCGATTTTGAAAATTTTTTCACTGTTACAGAGCTAAACTATTTTAGCTAAATATCGATTACGTTATGTAACGTCCGCCAGGGTCCATAGGACCCAAAAGTGTCAAAAATAAACTAACTGACCGATTTTGAAAATTTTTTCACTGTTACAGAGCTAAACTATTTTAGATAATTATAGATTCCGTTATGTAAGGTCTGCCAGGGTCCATAGGATCCAAAAGTGTCAAAAATAAACTAATTGACTGATTTTGAAAATTTTTTCACTGTTACAGAGCTAAACTATTTTAGATAAATATAGATTACGTTATGTAAGGTCTGCCAGGATAAATAGGATCCAGAAGTGTCAAAAATAAACTAACTGACCGATTTTGAAAATTGTTTCACTGTTACAGAGCTAAACTATTTTAGATAAATATAGATTACGTTATGTAAGGTCTGCCAGGGTCCATAGGATCCAAAAGTGTCAAAAATAAACTAACCGACCGATTTTGAAAATTTTTTCACTGTTAGGGAGCTCAGCTATTTTAGATAGATATACATTACGTTATTTAGGGTCCGCCAGGGTCCATGGGACCCAAAAGTGGTAAAAATAAACTAACCGACCGATTTTGAAAATTTTTTCACTGTTACAGAGCTAAACTATTTTAGATAAATATAGATTACATTATGTAAGGTCCGCCAGGGTCCATAGGACCCAAAAGTGTCAAAAATAAACTAACTGACTGATTTTGAAAATTTTTTCACTGTTACAGAGCTAAACTATTTTAGATAAATATAGATTACGTTATGTAAGGTCCGACAGTGTCAGTCAGTGGGACCTAAAAGTGTCAAAAATAAAATAACTGACGGATTTTGAAAATTTTTTTACTATTACCGAGGTAAACTATTTTAGATAGGTACAGGTTGTGTTATCTGAGATCCACAACTGTCCTGCGGATGCAAATGCGGCGTAGAATGCTACACAACGGGTTTTGAATATATATATATATATATATATATATATATATATATATATATATATATATATATATATATATATATATATATATATATATATATATATTACATAAAGTCCGCCTAGAATATACGGTCGAGCTGATTTTTTAATGAGGTCCACCGGGATCTTGCAGATCCGAAAACGCCAGTAATAAGCTACCGAACCGACGAACCGATTCTAAAAAATTTCTCACTGCTAGAGAACTTAATTATTTTTGATGGATACAACTATGCTGCACAAAATCCGTTCGGGTTCTTGGGTTCCCAAAAATACCAAAACTAATTACCCAGCCGATTTTAAAGATTCTTTTACTCTTAGAAAGCTAAACTATTTTAAATAGGTACAGGTCTTAGATGAGATCCGCCAGTGCCCAATATTTGGAAATTCGCTATGTTATGCAGATGCTGCGACAGGGGTATTATTATTTTATTGTTACGATATAAAGTTACGAAAACCATACATGCGGCAGTCCAGCATCACAAACACTTATTGTGACATTATTACCCACCTCCAGTGTGTTAATAGTAAAAATGAGTATATGAAAACTAGTAAGTAATTTAAGAAGGTGACTCACCCGTCTTTCCAATGTGGCTCAAACTAAATTTCGAATTCGAGAATTTCATTCCTACGTTACACTAATTGTCTTAAACTATTTCCCATCGAGAAGTTCTAGAATTACTCAAACAAAAAGATTATGTCGACACTGTCACTCCCTAGTTAACTACTTTTAGACTTAAGACAATTAGATATTTTTACGTAGATTTGAAATCTTAAAACAAAATTTGTATATATTTTATTTTTACCCTCTTTTTTCAAAATTAACTCCCAAGTTTTAACCTTCAACCACCCCTGTTAATGTAATTTGAACAAATTGTCTATCAATAGATAGCTCTTTGAAAAAGAGCAATATCGCCAATTTAAACTTTTGTTCTATGTCTTACCGTTTTCGAGATATTTGGAAAATTAAATTTTTACCCCAATTTTCGAAGCGCGATTTCAGCCCTTAAAAACATTTTTTAGCAGAAGTTGATATTTTTTATATCATTAGGTAGTCACCCCCAACATAGTGACAAAGTTTCAGATTTCTTTGAATTTTGTCACCTCGCAACCTTTTATTGTCAGTCCCGTCCCCCCACACATAAAAATATCAGATCTGTCTTTGTGGTATAATTAAGAGCTTTTTTTGAGATTTTGAATTAGTCCAGTTTCACGTTTTAGACTTACCTCGTTAGTCTTCAAACAACTCTTAACTAAAAGAATTTGTGAAAAAAGTTTGTCAGAGAAATAAAAGTTAAATTATATTTGAAAAACAATAAAAACTTCAAAAATAAACCTTTGAAATACACACATTTTGGTTATTGATTTGCAAATCCTTACATCCGCCTTCCAACCTCTCGGTATAATCGGGAACTAAGATTAAAACTTGCCATACTTAAAACACAAATTTAGATTTGCTAATAAGAAACAAGGTGTTCCAACAATGTTCCAAAAAACATAATTTGTATGTATCAGAAAGTAACCACCACTGAAAATATTAAATTCTTGCTTAATGTATCGAGCTCAAAATTTTTAATTCGTGGGTTATGAAAAATCTTAAATAGCTTATAATTTTGGGATATTATCTGTCCTTTTAATCCTAACAGATGGTAGATGGCCAGGACGAGAAGAATGATTAATCATATCCAAAATTTAAAAATTTCACATGTAAAATAATAAAATAAATTATAAGTAGGTAATAGACATTGTAGAATTAAGAATTAAATAAAAGAATTAATTGTAAAGTCCCAGTTCAAAGTATAGTTCTCTCTTATATCCTATATGGTTTCTTTGTAAAGGAATTGCAACTCAATAATTGAAATTCACGTATTTTATAAGCTGATAAATCGCAGACAATATTTAATCGCAAAATATAGTTTATTTTTTTCACTTTAATTATAACTTTCTTTTATGTCAAAGAGATGCGGGGTGGCTTTTATAAGGGGTTGCGACTGAATAATTAGACTGCACGAATTTAGAGCTTTAATCTTAAACATAATTTTTTTACTTTTAAAACATAATCTATTTTTTATTTTTCAAGTATCTGATTCTTTCTCAAATTTCATCAATTAAGGGTAGTTTGGAGACTGCGGGGGTGAGTTCAAAAATTAAAATTATACTTGTTCAAAAGCTCATAAATAGCTCCTAATTCTACTGAAAAAATTTGTCTGAAATTTTTATTTAACCCGGGCTTCGTCGCTACTGGGTAAAAAATATCACAGAGTTAATAAAACCATTTATAATTTTTTTCCTACGTAATCTTGCTACTTGCCTTTAAGTACCTTGCCTTTAAGTACCTTTCTGCACAGCAATATAAATAACGCTTTTTGTTTATAACTAATAGTGTAAACAAACAAAATCAAATAACAAACTTCAATATAAATAAACATTTAAGGAAATAGCCATCTATAAATAATGTGGTAATTTTTACCCGGTCGCGACCGTTTGTGTTTGTATTTGTCTAGCGACGAACCCCGGGTTAAGCGGGGGGGGGGGAGGCTGAGCCAAACTCAACTCAACCCCCCAACGCGAAATCGATTTACTTATTAGATATATGGATACCAGCGGAGTGGCTAAACGTGCTTGGGCACTGGCATTTGCCGACTGAACGTTGAAGAAGAATGAAAACAACTTATTTTGCATAAATTCCACTATATTTATTTTTATGTGTGAACGCGTTTTCAACCATTACGGTCATTGACGAACACTGAGATTTTACAAAATTTGCGGTGGTATTTATACATATCAGGTATATAAATATGATACATAATTTAAAGTAGAAAAACAACTTAAGTTTAAAATAAAAATAAAAATAAACACAGGTAATAATTGATGAAAACAAGTTCGATGTAGAAAAACAATAAATAGGAAAACAATATGTATATCGGTACACAACAAAATAAAAATAAAAATAAAAATTAAAACAGGTAATAATAAATTAGATGAAAACAAGTTAGATATAAGAAAACAACAAATAATGAAATGAATTTTAACGCAGTAGAAAAAATAAACTTAGAAACAAAACAAAACAAACACAATTAATCAAACATGTTAAATAAAATGGGGAAATCTTTTTGGTTATTTAGTAATCTTGGAGAGTTTCTGGTTTTGAAAATTTCCAATGATTCGAGAAGGTCCAGTTTTTTGCTTTTTTCGGCCACGTGTAGTATTTTTAAGTTTCTGTCAGGTCTGTGTGCATTTTCAAGTAGGTGGTTAGCAAATGTTGAGTCTGTCTTTTTTAGTCTCCAACTTGTCCAATGCTCCCGTTTTCTTGTCTCAAATGTACGTCTAGATTGTCCTATGTAAATTTTGTCACAGTCACTGCAATTTAGTTGGTACACTCCGGATTTTTTTTCGTCATTCGTCTTTGTCTTATTATTACAAATTACATGCCCTAATTTTGTTGCCGGTTTAAACACTATTTTAATATCTTCTTTTTCCAGTATTTTTCTTATTTCTTCGGATTGTTTCCCATAATATGTTAGTGGTTTGTACTTGTATTTTTGATGATTATTCATGTTCGGGAACACTTCGTTCAACGCTTGCTGGTATTGTTTTTTCTTTAGTAATTTGTTAATTATTTCTTTGTTGTATCCATTACTGGCAGCAATACATTTAATTGCTGATATTTCTTTGTCAAAATTATCTTTTGCTAGTGGTATGGATGTTGGTCTATGAATCATAGAGTTGTAGGCTGCTAGTTTACAGTTTGCCACAACACCTAGACTCCCTTTTTAAGACCGAAACCCAGTTCACCTCCGAACACAGCATTAAAAACTCCGTCCAACTTGTAAATCAATTAAATAATACTCCTTTTCCTGGTCAGTACAAATTGGCCTCCCTGGACGTGCGTAGTATGTTCACCAACATTTCTACCAAGGAATGTCTAAACTTAATTAGTGAAATAATAAACAATAAGATAAAAAATCCAGTAAAACAATCCGAGTTAATGAACACCTTTAATACAATTTTAAAACAAAACTACTTTGAGTTCGGCAATAAATTCTTTCGACAGACAAGTGGCCTTTCAATGGGATTACCTCTGAGCCCTCTGTTGGCCGAAATTTATATGTCAAACTTAGAGGAAGTAATAATGAACAACACACTAACCAAACAATATGTAAAATTTTGGTATATATACGTGGACGATATAATTATAGGCTTCGATGGATCGATCCGCCAACTAGAAAAATTTATAGAATCAATAAATTCGTTAAACCCAAAAATTCAATTTGACTTAGAGATAGAAAAAGATAATAGCATAAACTTTTTAGATTTAACTATAACCAAAATTAACAATAAGCTTTATTTCAACATATATAGAAAACCATCTTACTCTGGCATCACAATTCCAAATGATTCAGTAAGTCCGTATCAACGTAAAATCGCAGCCTATAATTCCATGATCCACCGAGCGTTTAATATACCTTTGTCGGAAGAAAATTTTGAAAAAGAAATAAAATAAAAATAATACCGAATAATAACGGATATAATTCAAACTTAATCGATAAATTAATAGCTAAGAAAGAATTTAAACAAATTTTAAAAGAAATTTACCCCTCCGTTAAACCAGAACTAAAACTAGCTTTAAAACTATAACATATTTTGTTAATATATCGGATAAAATTAAAAAAATTCTAGAAAAATTAAACATAAATATAGCATTTAAATCAGGCTTTAATCTAGGGAACTTAATATATAACAATAAAACAAAAATTGATAAACTTAAAAAGTCGGGTATCTACAAATTAAACTGCCAAGACTGTAATAGTTTTTACATCCGTCAAACTGGCAGAAACTTTGAAACCCGGAGAGCAGAGCATTTCAGATGCTATAGGAATAAGAAAGCCGACTCTGCTTTTGCGAGGCATTTAATTGACACCGGACACACACCAGAACGGGAAATTACCGTGCTACACGAGGCAAACAAAGGACAGAAGTTAACAATCCTAGAAGCAATAGAAATAAATAAACATAACTCCGATCACTTTTTAAATGATTACACCGATATCTACAGTTCAACTTTATTTTCAATATTATAATTTAATTAAACCTTTAAAATTGTATTTTTCTGTAATATTGTTTGTTTGTCAATTTCAATCTTTTGTCATGTGTTTGCTTGCATTTGTCACATGTAATGTAATCTTGTTTTCCTTGTTTTTCGGATTCTCCCACTACCCCCGCCCCTTCCACTTCCACACCACATACCACACCCCTACATAAGTATAGGTAGATAAAATTAGTATTTAAGGGCGTGTATCGAATATAATTTTTATTCTGTTTGAAAATGAACTAACGGTTCGAAACAATATTGTCACAGTTTCAAAAAAGTGGTATTTTGCAAAGTAAAGTATTTGTTTATTGTTTACAAATATGGAATACCATAAAGTAACGCTCAAATCTATGAATATTAGAAAGAGATAAAGCCAAGAAAATGGAAATTATTTAAATTCAAAGTGACGAAGCATTGTTAAATTTAATTGAAATGGACCATATATACGTAAATAATAAACACAAAATTATTTAATAAATGTCCTTTTTCATTTTTTCAAAATTCTCTTGCTGTGAAAAGGGACTAATTTTATGATAGCTATAAAGACCGCGCTCCGATCCGGTGAGACCAATGTTGCTTCAGTGAAAGTAACTAACTTTCCAGTCTTGTTGCGGCAAAAGATTCACAGCCTTTGCTTGTTGTCACTTACAGCCAAAATATTCAATGTTCAAAGCACAGAGAATGAACGACAATAATATTTTGCAATATTTTTCGATTATGCGAATTTGGTAAATTTATCATGATGATCTTATTGCTATGGATATACAAAATTTATTATGAATTATTTTTTCGCTAAAATAACATATAATTTTGTTATTTTTACCTGTATAATTGCTACGAATTCAGCACCGAAATTTTCTGCCATTTTTATTTCTTTATTTTTTACAGTAACAACAACAATTACACTTAAAAGCACAAACGAAGAAATGACTTCATTGGTATGTTGTTTTTTTTTTGCAAATTCGCAACACTCCAGTTTCCTAATGTAGCGTCATCTGAGTGGCAGAAGTGAATATTCTTACTTCTTATAAAGTAATTTCAATAACTGACTTAGTCTGCCTGACGATGAAATCAACTACTTTTTATATATCATAAAAATCCAAAAAAAATTGAAATTATTCTAAAACGCACCTATAAAATATCTAAAAATTTCTGCCACTTGCATTTCCTTTACTTTAAAGCTAACACAATTTTATTAGAACAAGAGGCAGACGCGATGGTATTATATAGGGTACCTATTTTTTTTACAATTTTGGAAAACCCCCATTTAGTATCGCAGCAATAAATTAATGGCAGAAATTGTTTTTATTGCCTATTTTACTCAGATCTTTCTTATTATCAACTTCTGCCAGACGATGGAATCATATAGAAATTCCTTCCATCAGCTCCCTAGCTATATACTATATGTTAATATTATGTTCAATTCAATACTCAATGTTATCAGCTATATCAGCACGGTTTTATATTTGTACACAATATTCAGCAGCCAGCATGCTCAGTTTCAGTGGTATTTAGAACTTTTTACTTTGTCATTTTCATTTACATGTACAATGTAAGAGAATATGTTTTCGATCAAGAAAGAAGGTAGTCTTTCGCGCGCAAAGAATATTAAAAAATTGCTTAGCGAAAACAGTCTAAATGAACAGAAAATAACTTCTTTCCATATCCCAATCAAATCTTGATTTACACCATCCCCACATACGTCCCGTAAAGTCGGTTGGAGAATAGACTTTAAATAATATGTCTTTAAAGAAATTAGTTAATCTAAATTTTAAGCTCCACCCATAATATATTTATAGAGATTTTTCTGTGTTAAAATCTTAACTAGAGAAAAAATGTCCCATCGGATTTTCATATTTTTCACTATTTCTGTTCTTAAATATCAATATCTAACACTAGTAAAAGTTTCTGTTTTTATGTCTAAAAATATGACGATTTCTTCACACACTACATATTTTTAGGTAGGTCTTTCTAAGACAGAATGAAAACATACATTTTGAATATGAAACCTATTTGTCATCCTTGTTTATCTTTCAAAAGTTACGTATTCCGTTTTAAAATTTAAATTTGTGCAAGGAAAAGAGCACGGATTGTCAACATTATTAGTCTGTATTTAACATCAAGAAGAGTGGCGTCAAGAATATTTTAAATTTGGTAGTCACAGATAAAATTTTTTTACCATACACTTGACGATTTTTAATCTTGTATTATTATCGAACACATTACTTAACTATTTTTATTTAAAAATTGTTTGTTTCGGCATTGCTGACATCAAATACGAGTGTAATGGCGATTGTTAATGCTTAATTACATTATTCTAGTCATATAATATTCTAATATTCTCGTGTCTGTCTCTTTGAAATGTTTAGATCACATTTTAATTAATTATGTACTGCTAAATAAAAAGCGATATTTTGTCTGGGAAATTTGAACAAATTATTAACCTAGGTCTCAAACAGCTTTTTTCAGAAACTTAAGACCCTATACAATATCCGTAAATGAAGAATAGACGCTAATTTTTAAAAAAGAGAGTTCTAATTTTTTTTTAGATTTTTTTATTTATTTGACAATCCGAGCACAGCCTTATCACTCATCATAATTGTCTAGGTGTGAACGAAAGGACAAATGCACACATAGTTTTAAACCGTTACCAATGACAAATAAATGACGTAAATCCTGAGAATGTTTGGGTAGGGGTAAAGGCAGGGCTCTGACACATAAGTATGTACATATGGGTCATTATTTGCTATTGGATTTTTTAAGACAAATTTCAAAATAAAAAAAAAAATGTTTAAGAAAAAACTGCCACTTAATAATATATCAAAAGTTTATCGTTTTTGTAGTGTCATTTATGAATGGGCCAGTCACTTACAGTATATTTTAAAAACTAAGCGCCAGAGGAAAACACTGAGCAGAGGAGTGACATCCTAAACATAGGAGAGACCATTATTCCAGAAGAGTGACAAATCTGCGATTATTCTGTATAAGAAAAAGTTCTAACAGTTGTATGGAATCTTTTTTGTAATAAAAAAAGAAAACTCAAAGAATAAATAATAAAATATCTCAAAATTTTTGTTTGTAAAATTAAAAATTAGAAATTAGAAACACGCACTCGAAACAGATATATGATCAATACATACAGATGTATTTTAAATAATAAACCCGGTAATAACCGTTCAAAGTCAAAAATGTCACTTTTGTGGTGTAACTGTCCCTCATCTGGTGTCTATATGCCAAAGGAAAGACATTATCACAAGCCAGAGGAGTGACAATTTTACATAAAGTTGACAGAAATAACGAATCTAAAAGATACATATTTATGTCAATATATTAGCGGAATTATTGCAGATTTATGTATCAAATTATGTTTATATAACAACAACACACATAAATTTATAAATTATACATTGACCAGAAGAAAGACAGCGCTCACCGACCACATAGCCTTAATTCACAGGACCATGTGGTCAACTGAGGACATCATTTAGCTAAAATGGGAAATAAATGGCTAGTAATTAACTTCACTAGAGACTTTATACATATGCAAGTGTTGGCAGTACTTAGGCAGTCGCGGCGATAGCGGGCCCGCAGGGCTCGCCTTGCGGTTGGGCCCCCGGCATATTGGGGGCCCCCAAGACAGCACGAAAAAATAATTTTTTTATATTAACTGTACTGATTTTATAGATTTTAATTTTATTGCATTCAAACTGTACTAATTCAATCTTTTTTAACCGATCCATATTATTTCATATTATTTTTTTTATTTTTTATAGACAATAGGTAGGGAACCAGTAACTTACTAACAGATTCCAGTTCTCCAAACAAACGTAATTATGGCGTACATGTCATTTAGAGACGCCCAACAGTGTTTATACGGTTTCAGTTAACAGTTGCATATGAAAATATTGCATTAATACTCCAACGGGGTGTATCAATTGAAATATTTATTTCACTTACAAATTTTACAGTTTTGAAGAAGAAAACACATGACAAGCATATGGGCTAATTTCAAAGGACTATTATACCCTTGAATAAAAATTCCAGATCTTTCTGATTTTATTGTTCATATCTAAATAGATACTAAAAAAGTTTGTCTGACACGTTTTTGGTAAAATATGATATTTGTAGCCAGTAGGTCATAAAACAATAAAAATAATATTAACAATACATAACTATAAAAAAAAATAGAAACGGTAGATTTAGAATATTAAAAATTAAACAACAATGCACCAGATGTAAAATTTTGAAAATTTTCTTACTTGCCAAAAAAATCAAACTGTACAGCTGAACTCTTTTTTGTGCGGTGGATAGAGACCGTATAAAAAAAATCGCACAAAAAAAATATATTCAAAAATATCATAAATAGCTATAAAAAGTATAGTTCGATCCAGATTGTACAAAAAACGTTTTTTGTGCGATTGGTAGGGACGCTCAAAACTTAGAAACTTCCTTAGAAGTTGCTTCTATAAGCAAGATAAAGCATTAATTTACACGTAGAAACATTTCATTTCAATCTTATAATATTACCGAATTTTGGAAAATACATCTTTAACAAAATTAAATAATGCAATAACTTATGTTCTTATGCAATGTATTGATTAAATGCTTAAAAGCCGTTAAAAAGTATTTTTATCAAAGAAAGTTATTATAGTAATTGTTTAAGTTTCTTACTGTCTCCTGATTTTGATTCACATTATGCATTTTAATGTCCATTTTTTTAAAAACCGCATAAAAAAATCGCACAAAAAAGGACCGCATAAAAAAGAGTTCAGCTGTATATAATTATTTGTCTCAGTATTTTAAAGTTTTATTACCCTAAACTAAACGTACATATTTTTTGAAAGGTTTTATTGCCCCAACTTTAATCAGTTTGTCGGATAAATAGACTGGTCCAGATAGATTTTATTTACGTGAATCATGGTATATGTATATTTGATGTGTACCGTTAGCTACCCCACGGCTCACCTAACGGTCTATTGCCTTTTGCCCCTTCTGTTACCGCTCCCCCTTCCTGCTGACTCATTCTGCTGATTACAAAAATTTTTCACCCCTAAAAAAGGGCCCCTACGAAAATCTTGCGGGAGGGCCCCGAAGGCCTTAGCGCCGCTTCTGTACTTAGGTAAGCATTTGCCGAGATTTCCAGCTTCTTAAAAAGGCCAGAAGAAGAGATATGAAAACTGAGTCCAAAAAAAAAAAACGACAAAATGTTTAACGTATTTAAGCTATTACTTTAATATTTGCACTGTTGTATGTTTCATATATGATTTAGTTTTAAAATAAATATTTATTTAGTAATCAAAAGTAATAATGAATGAACTGCTCCGTAATTTTCTCAACTACTTGCGAAAATGACATACCAGAGTAGTGACATTTTGTACCTTTATGATTTTTTTTCTAATTAATGAAAATGTATTTCAATTTCAGACCTTCTGTAATGTGTAAAGAACATTTCAGAGCATGCTAGCGTTTTTTCTAATACTATAGGATTTGTAACTTATAAATAATGTATATATATATATATATATATATATATATATATATATATATATATATATATATATATATATATATATATATAATAAATTATACCAAATAATGACCCATATGTAGCTGATAAAATAAACTAAATTGCATTGCATTACCTATAAAAAAATATCAAAAACATACATTTACATACTTAATAAATCTTTAACACTGACTGACAATTTAAACCGTTGGGCTTAGAAGCACGAAATTTTGCATAGGAGTTCCTTATATAACATCGGTGAGCACTAAAAAATGATTTTTGAAAATTCGTCCAATAAGTTGGGTAAATAGGGGTGAAAATTTGTATGGAAACTCCGCATTTTTGAAGTTAGAGACATATAAAAATACTGGGAGCTTGTTGTCGCATTCCTTCATTTGCGCATTTGACCGGTAACCTTATATTGGTTGGGCTGTAAGCCTGTAGGTGTGTTAAGAAATAAAGATAAATAGCCTGCAATAAATAATTGCGTGCCTATTTGTATAGTAAGTCTTTGCTACTAATCACTTAACACTTAAGGGGTCTGGGGTAACATATCACCTAGTGTTCACTAAATTTCACGTGATTTTCTGAGACGTACCACGAATGACAGGAAAGAGATAGAGATATGAGGTTCTGTGCATATGAAAGTACTAGTCTTTAACTACAAAAAATATGCTTTATTTGCAAGGAAAAAAATCTCGGACGGTCGACATGGGCGTATCGCTACAGATCACAATTTTTAATCTGGAACAAAAAACCAAAAAGTTTCCTTACGAATGTCGTAGAATGTTTTTGATAAATTGATTTTTATAGATTTTATAAGCGATTTTTGGTCAATTTTTTCGAAAAAACGAAAAAATGTTCAAATTAACGCCCTTTTTTAAAAAACAATTGTTAGAAAAAATCCTACTACGCGACGTTTGCTAGATTTTGGACTATATTTTAAGAAACTTTTTGATTTTTTGTTCCCAATTAAAAATTGGGACCTGTAGCGGTACACCCATGTTAACTGTCCAAGATTTTTTGTCTGCGTGCACTGCTGTGCTGTCATTTTAAAATTAAAATAAAATATATTTTTTATAGTTAAAGACTAGTACAGTAATACTTTGGTGAACACTAGGTGACATTACTCCCTAACACTAAACATTTAACAGTCGGTCTGAACATAGTGTTGTCAGTGAAAAAAAAATTTAGAGCTAACGACAAAAACATTATATTTTAAAAATTACAGATAACAATCAAAACCTCATGATTTCCTTAGAAGTTGCTTTTCTAAACAAGATAAACCATTAATTTACACATGCGGACATTTTATTTCATTTTTATAATATTAGGAAAATTGTGGAAAATACATCTGTAAAAAAACTTAGTGATAGTTAATCATAGGCGGATCCAGGGAGTGGCTGTGGGGGTTGCAGCCACCTCCCCTTTTAACCGACAATAGGTAACTTTTTTTAGTTAAACATACAATTCAGAACACACAATTCCCCAAAATTCCTCCTGAGATTAGAGGCAGCCCCCCCTTTTCAACTGGCTGGATCCGCCCTTGTAGTTAATGTCTAAGTTTCTTACTGTCTCTTGATTTTGATTCACATTATACATTTTAATATTTTTTTTTTTTAAAAACTGTATAAGAATTCGCATAAAAAAGTCGCACAAAAAAAGACCGCATAAAAAAAGGTTTAGCTGTACTATACCCACCAGATATGAACTCATTGTGAGTAGTCATAATGTCATAAGCTACTGGAATATAGGTATTAAAGACCAATTAGACTGGTGTGGGCGCATGGAGTACTGTTCATAGTTCAAAAATATGTGAAATCCGACAAAAACAGGTATTTTGGAGTATCTGTAAAAATGGCGCCAAAAATATTATGTATTTCGCGCGTTTTCTGTCTCAACCTCATATCTAAAAAATCCCAATTTTTGGACACACAAAAAAAACGTATTTAAATCTGTGTTTTCATCACTATGAACTTAAGATTTATGCTAATTACACCCTTTGATGTTGGATACCTATATATATATATATATATATATATATATATATATATATATATATATATATATATATATATATATATATATATATATATGTATATATATGTGTAATTAGCATAAATCTTAAGTTCATAGTGATGAAAACACAGATTTAAATAAGTTTTTTTTGTGTGTCCAAAAATTGGGATTTTTTAGATACGAGGTTGAGACAGAAAACGCGCGAAATATATAATATTTTTGGCGCCATTTTTACAGATACTCCAAAATACCTGTTTTTGTCGGATTTCACATATTTTTGAACTATGAACAGTATTCCGTGCGCTAATAGTCTAATTGGTCCTTAATACCTATATTCCAGTAGTTTATGACATTATGACTACTCACAATGAGTTCATATCTGTGTTCATATATATATATATATATATATATATATATATATATATATATATATATATATATATATATATAAATCTATATAGATAAGTATACATATAAATACAGTATTTAATGTTTTTGTGTGTCCTAAAACACATAGTCTTTGATATACGAGGTTGGGACAGGAAACGAGCGATTTGTATTTTAAAAAAAAAAATAAAATAAGATAAAACTTTAAAAAAAAATAACTGAAATCCATTGCTGTGGCAAGAACAGATATAATTATAATAACTAAGCTTACGTACAGATGATACTTAAAAAAATAATCTAAAAGAAATTAATACTAATTTTCGAAATAAAAACTTTTGTTGTACTTGGCTCAATATTTTTTTTGTTTTTTTTTTTTTTTTTTTTTTTGTTTATTAATATCAAATAAAATCTTGAGCTAAGTACAACAAAAGTTTTTATTTCGGAAATTAGTATTATTTTTTTTTAGATTATTTTTTTAAGTACCATCTGTACGTAAGCTTAGTTATTATAATTATATCTATTCTTACCTTAGCAATGGACTTCAATTATTTTTTTAAAGCTTCATTTTTTTTTAAAAACACAAATACATAATATTCTTGGCGCCATTTTTTACAGATATTTCCAAATATCTGCTTTCGTCGGATTTAATTTTATATTCAAGTGAAATTTTACACTTAATAGTACCTATAGATGCTCCCCTCTAGTAAGATTTTCGTGAAGCTCTACAAGTATGAAATGCACTTTAAGAAAACAGTGTTATATAATTTTAAAAACGTAGCAAAAAAAAGTATTTTTAACATAATATTAAAAACAAGTTGATAAGGATATTTTACGTATTAAGTGATGGTGTATTTCTTCCATTAATCTAATCTGAGTACAAAAACTGGGGTAAAATTAATTACTTATTCGTCAATTAAATATAATAATTTATGTTTCACAAATGTCAGTTAAGAGATATTCATCGATTAACTTTAATTGGTTGAATTTCTTCAGTTAAAAATTTAACTAAAGATTAATTTGTGTTTATTTGATATTAAGTCTCGCCGGGTAAGCATATGGGATTTCGGCCCAGCGGCTTTTTCGGCTATTCTTTTTCACGAACGTTATTTATGGTGAGTGATCTTTTCGAAAATATGGGTATTGGACCTCTACCCTCTATACTGTCAGAGATATCGAAATAACAAACCTTAGCTTTAAATTTTTTTTCTTCAAAATTATTGAAGATAATTAGATGAAAGTAACAGAGGATGTTGATATATAGTAGCTTTATATTATACATTTTTTTTTGCATTCGTATGACGTCATTTACTACATTAAAATAATAATTAAATTTTTGAGGGTGCGTGTTTTAGACGAAGCTATTGAGTGACACCTACCAAAAAAACATATCTTATTTGGCTCTAACATAGTTATCGTGTGTAGAAATTTTAGCAAGGTCAGATTGGTGGAAGGTGTCTTAAAAAAATATAAATTCAGGTTAAGTAACAATAAGACGCCCTTATGGAAAAAACACAAGTCGTGATCTGGATGACTGACTATGGTATTTCTATGCATTTTTCGACGCTGAGTACGCATCTGGGGTCAAAAATATTATTATACTGCTTAAATTTTTGTATAGAGTCACAAATATCCCTTAAATAAGTGTAAAGTTATGAATATCAATATCATTACAGAAAGGAATATGAATAGGCATTTTACAATCGTCTTACGTGAATTTTAAAATTGCAATTTGTTTTTAGAAAAGAATAGAAGATTAATTTATTTTCAATATAAGAATTATTTAATTTTTTAATTTTGACTCATGATCAATTGTATTTGAAATAGGGTATATATGCGAATATTATTACTATTAGATAAGTCTATAAAATTAATAACAAGACAATAATTGGCGATGTTTATTTGCTCGCTGCACTGACAAGACTCTCATATTCTTCTTGATCTAGATTAGATCAAAACTTTAACCAGATTCTACATAAATTAGCGGATCAAATAAAACAAGATCAATTAATTAAGATTTACCTTAACCCCCCTGCCCTCTGTCCTAGTCGGTGCATCACCAGGCAGTGTGGCTTTTGTCTACAAAAGGCGTAACAACATTAACATTATTATTTCTTTATGTATCTTTTGTAATTAATTACAATGTTATATGATATATAGATAAGTAAGTAAATTATATAAATGTAATCCAACCGAATACTTTGTATTAATTGTATAATTCTAAAACAAATAAAAATTATATTCTATTCTATTCTAACTTATTATTGGGTAATTTGGTCAAACTTAGAATCAACATTATATTTATCTCGTATCCAAAAAGAAAGTTCATTCTTAATATTTGTTTATATAAAAATTCATTCTACTTTCTTAAAACCAATCGAAATTGCTATTTAACTTTTCAGTACACAATAATAAATAAACAGATAATGTTACTTCAGTAAGTTGCATATATACTTTTTACCCCAAGAAAATGTTATCTTTTAAAATTTATGGCGAACAATATAATTTTTCCAAAAACTTCGTAGAAGATATGTGTAATATACATACATAAAAAGGATGTTTCAGTCTTTGTAATAAAGCTTCTTTAATCGTTACAAAAGAAGGAATTTATGTGAAGTATAAAAATAAGTTTTAGCTTTGTATATTTTTTCTTTTTGTCAAACGAAAAAGAGAAAATGAAGAGTAAAATGTAAAGAAAGAATGTTAGTCAATTATAGTAAGTTTTTTCTTTTTCACCAAACAATTATTAAGTATCCTTTACATACTTTGTGAAGACTCGTTTGGGTTGAGCTTTTTATTCTTTACAAAAAATATTATTGAAAAAAAAATTGTTGTACATATTTTTGATTTGGTTTAGGAATTTCTTGAAAATAAAATCCACAGTTTTTCAGTAGCAGTAGTTTTTATACATTATAATATAATAATGTTATTTCCTTTCTTCCTTTTTTTATCACAAACAAGTGAGCTATTTTAATGCAGTTACCATAGTTATTTATAGTACAGCAGATTAATTTTGGCCCATCAAACATGTTTCCTATCTTTGTTACACTATGTTGTATTGATATTGTACTAATGGAATAAAAAGGATACATAACGAATAGAATTTGGACTTTGAACGGTCAGAACCAATTTGTGAATCTATATATAAGTATCTATACCCTTTTATTATAGGATTGATCGGGGTAATTGTGAATTGGAGTTATTGTGAACGGCACCTATAATTTCTAAAATAACATTAATATTGTTAAAAATAAGCTCTTAATATGTTTTTCTGTATTTTTTTAATATGCTAATAAAATTTGATAATAATTCTCCAAAATTATTTTAATACAATTTTAAAAAAAAAAGAAAAAAAAGTAAGAAATGGTTAAAAGTACTTCTAACGAAGTGGTCTAATACCTGTGAGGGTTCCTTAAGGAGAAAATTAATAATTATTAATTGCTAAAGAAATTGAACAATTTATTAACAATTCACAATTACACCATGATTTTAAAATTGTGGGGTAATTGTGAATTACAATAAGGGACAATTGTGAACGCCATTCGCAAATACCTCCATTCGGTCAAAAATTTCAGTAGTGTTCTTTTCAGAGTTGAAAATGTTGATGAAGATGATGGTGACATTATTGTACAAGTTTCCGTTGTACAAACAATACAAAAAAAGAATTTATATGTGTAAAGAGGGCGATATGTTTTGTGTATCAATCTACGAAATCATTGTTGTGCGCCTTTACCCAATAGCAACTTACAAAAACAGAAAAATTACTTATTTTCAGTGGCTCTAAGAGTGTCCAAGAGCAGTAAGTTTTTTTTTTTTAATTTAAAGTCTCATTTTTCTTGTTTTTGTGTGAAAATCATGTAATTTTTTGATTTTTTATTTGATAAATGACAAAATATCATTTTTAGCTTGTAATAAATTTGATCCTACAATTTTTGTTATTTTTATTTAAATTTGAGGAATGGGTAACTTGCATTAAACAAAGAGAAATTCTGAACGCTAAATTATGATGAAAAATTTTCAATGTGGGATAAATGTGAAGAATTTGAGTTGAGCTTTATTCTGATGTACCTCACTTCTCTTTTAATGCATTCTAAATAATTTTTCTGATGGCATCCACTTTTACCCCAAAATTCATAAGATTTGCAAAACCGTGCCAGGGAAATGTACTTTGTATATAATATATATACATACATACATACATACATATATATATATATATATATATATATATATATATATATATATATATATGTATATATGCATGTGTGTATATATTATATACAGGGTGTAAAGAAAATAACTCATCCTTTCGAGGGGTGATGCGACTGTTAATTCCGAAAAAATTCCTGCGGTTTTAGTGTCTACAGGGTGCTATGAGTCAGCCCTCAAAAGGACCTCACTTATTTCTCTGACACCTGTATATATATATATATATATATATATATATATATATATATATATATATATATATATATATATTACTATGGCTATTAAAATAAATAATACCTTATTTAATGAATCGTTAGACTCCGTGTAAATGAAATTGAGAGTCCCAACTCCACTTGGTTCATTCTATTATTATAAAAAAAGTATTACCAGCATAAAAACATACATAATATATATCATACACATACATATTAACATTGCATCGTTTTTATTCTTTCTATCGTTTTTTTTTTTTACATAACCACCAATCGCAATCGTAAGTAAACTCATTCTAATACCGACAAACATCCTGAAATGTTGCCGATGGTAAATCCTATCGGGTAGGTATCCGGCTAGTCATAAATAGAGACTGGAATTTGCATATTTTGCATATCGATAAATTCTCGTTAAATATGATTTGTATCGTTAAATATAATTTGTTTTCTATTCCATAATATACGAATGCGAATGTACCTCAGAAGTTAAGAATTTATGCCATGAAAAACCAGAGAAATGCCATGAAAAAATATTTAACATGCATTAATTTTGTTGAATCAGAACCTTCTGCTTCGTAATGGTGCAAGCTCCGTTACAAAATGTTTTGTAGCAAATTTTTCTCACGAACGTAAATGTACTTTTTACCGTCTACTTTGTTAATGGATTATTTTTTAATCTATATTTAAATTAACAACGTACAGTTTTCAATTTCTTTATCTTCTGGCTAACTTGAAATATTGTTTGTGCCTGCAAAAAATTTATTCAAAATCCCAAAGAATAAAGATGTTTTAATTCAGTCTTGGATAAAATCTATTCCAAAACTTCAATTTGATATAAGAAATAACACTGATTTCTGTAAAACTTGTAAGCAGGGCCGGATTACCCACTAGACCTATCTAGGCCTTCGTTTTTTTTTTTGCTCGTCAGTTATTTTTAGTCGAATTTTTCCTTGATAAAATTAGACTTGTACAGTCTATACGACCAGAACGTAGGGGCGCTATCCGTTTTCGGACCCGTAGAACACGAATATGTAGGAAAAAATGTCTGATATATATATATATATATATATATATATATATATATATATATATATATATATATATATATATATATATATATATATATTCCCGCTACCTTTTAATATGTGTAGGGCCCCCCTATGGAAGTTAAGAGCTCAAATTTGGTAAATGGTGCTCATTCCGATGCACAACAATACTATCAAAGTGGAGTCAAATGGGCAAATTTTGGATCCGACCCAACCTTTAAGGGGATGGTGGGGGGCGGAAAAGCAATACAATTTTCCAAACCGGTTGGAAATAATGTTTCGGTCAATTATCTACAACATATCCAAAATTCAGTTTCCTAGGATGATTTGGAGGGAGTAGGGGGGAAAAAACCGATTTTCGCTGGATCTAACACGCCCCCAGCCCTCCAGAATTAACTTAGAGGGTTGAAATTTGTTGTATTGATAGAGTTCATACCTAGGTTGTGCTTTTCGAAGGTTTTAATATTTTACCCCCAGCCCCCTCATTTTTAAGCTACAATTTCATGCTTTTTTGACGTTTCCGAAGTTTGTACCACTCGCAAAGGTCACCCGAATAAAGCTAAAGGGCTGGAATTTTGTATTCGGATTGAGTTAGTATCAAGGGGGTGCCTTTTGGGGGTCGAGACTTTTAACCTCTACCCCCATCATTTTTATACCCAAAAGAACATGATTTTTCTTGTTTTTTAACAGTTTCGTTCGGGTCAAAATCTCCCCAAATAAACTTAGAGGGCTGAAATTTTGTTTACAGGTTAAGCTAATACCCAGACACTGTTTTTTGGGGGTTTCAACTTTTAACCCTTACCCCCACGATTTTTACGTCAATATTTCCTTAATTTTTTTGTTTGTTTTCTAACACGTCTAGAGACTCTCTAAGGAAAACTAGAGGGCTGAAATTTTGTATGTGTATTCAGTTAGTATCCAGCTAGTACCTTTTAGGGAGTCCACATTACTTTTCCCCCCACTTCTCCCATTTTTACATCAGAATTGAATGCTACTTTTATTCTAAATACAAGTAGGCGAATAGTAATTTTAAAAAATTTAAAAAAAAGTGAATATAATTTTTTAACAAATGAAATACATACATACTAAGTAATTTAAAAATGTTATTAAAGTCACTGTTTATTTATAAATTAGGAATTTTGGATTTTTATTATTTATAAAATAGAAATTTTGGATTTTTTTGGAAAGAAAAAATATCTTCATAAAAGCCTTCCAGTTTACTATTTAATATTTAAAAATAAAACACAAAGGCAATTGGCGGATAAGCATGGGTAGAAATGCCCTCGTACGAATTGTGTTGGCTTTTTCCCTGTTAACTGCTATTGGCACAATATTGAAATTTACTGAGATTCAGCCCTTAAAAACTTAAAACCTTTTTTTAAAGCCCCGATCAACTGGACACTCATCATCAGTTTTGAAACCACCAAAATGACAAATCGCTTGTGGACTTTCAATTACATTTCGCTTGTAGACACTCAATACCGAAGATTAAAGGAAAAATTCGACTTCCGTGATGGGGCTCCGCTGCCCACGGCGTTTTTTTTTAGGCAAAATTTGAAAAAAAGTAGGAAAAGTTACATTTTTTTTCTTTTTAAGCAAAGGGCAGGAGCTGTATTTTTCACGGTGCCTAGGGCGGCACTTAGGGTTAATCTGGCCCTACTTGTAGATACCTTATGCTCTTATATCTGTTTTAGACTTTAGAAAAATTCTATTTTTGTTATTTTACATCAAAATTATTACTTACATCAAAATTATTGAACCCTATAAATAATACTGATTATCAATGGGAAAAAAATTTAAAATGATATTAATTGACCACGGCAAGTAAAAAGTTAGAGTAATAAAATTTAAAAAAAAATACGATTGGTCAAAAGGTATGACAAGGATAAAAAAATAACTTTTACAATTAACATTCAATTTATTTATCTCTCTCGCACAAAAACTTGTCAACTCAAGTCGGATTTACACAGCTAAAATAAAGTATAATATTGTTGCGAACCGATGTTTTGATTATTGTTATAGTAAAGTGTTTTGTTTATTATTGTATTAATAATAAATAATGGCGAAGCACATATTTTATGATAAACATAAACACATCGTATTGACAAACGCTGATTCGTATGTTTGTAAAATCGCTGACTTACCGAACATAGGCAGGTTGGAATTCACTATAAATGAACAGCTGTTTGTCAGTACAATCATCAAATAGTCACACGAACGTTTGATCGAAGGACGTTCGTAAGCGCACGATCAACTATGGGTAAGGCTTCCTAACACTAAATTACATTTGTAGCTAGTAATAAAAATAGATTAGTAAGTTAGCTATATTGTCACCAATCATCACTTTTAATTTAATAAATTACTAATATGTTATTTTTTAATCCTTCATTGTTTTAATTGCTTATTTCCTCACCACCCGCCACAGCCATCACGGTTCATTCAGAACCAGGACTGCGAACCCATCCGCTCGGGGTTCAAGCCATCGCTACTAGGTTTCCAGCAATTAGGCCTCCCTTCGTAACAATATAGTAAGTTTGAATCTGTCTCCCATGGAGGTTTTGAGTCATCTCTACTGGATAAAAAATTTGTGTCAGTTGTAACATACACTGCTTATGTCAGTTATCTACCATGTATTTACCTAAATATCTACAAATTCTATCCACTTCCTTAAGTTGCTATAACCGAAAATATTTTGTATGAATTTGGTAAAATTACAACAAACAAATAAATTCAAATATTTATTTCCAAATAAATGTACAAATTCGTAACATTGTTGATTTTTTCGGTCAAATTTTTGTTATATTTCACTGATTGTATGAACCATGGTGAATTTAATTTTTTTCCAATATAAAATTGGTGTTTATTAATAACCACGTGCACCAGTTTGGTTTACGCTAGAAGTTAAATTACTACAAATAAATAATTTTTTTATTTACCAATTCAGTATTTCCTTTGATTATTTATATTCGCTCAATATTTCGTTAATTCAATTTTTAAAAAAAATAATTTATACTGAATTTAGTGTTACTGATTCATCCACCAATACTTTCAACGCCGTGAAATTAAAGTTTCCATCTACATTACTTTCTCGGATTAGCCTTTTAATTTTAGCCCATTCTAATTCGATCGCATTCAGCTCGCAGTGATAAGGCGGTAGCCTCAAGACAGTATGTCCATTTTCAACCAGAATTTCGTCAACTTGAAATCTTTTTAGAAGGGGCTTATTTGCCACAACAAGATTGTACAACTCATATTTTCTTTGACTTTCTTCAAATATGATCTTGTTGTGGCTCAGCCACGCCATTATTTCCCCTTTAGAAGAATTAGAAGATGGCGGATTATTAACTTGTCTACCATGGTAAGCCGCGTTATCCATTACAATCACGGATTGTGGTGAGAGATTAGGGATTAATTTTTCTACTTACCATTTTTCGAAATTCTGGCTGTTCATTTGACCGTGGTAATCGCCCGCAGTAGTGTTGGTCTTAAATACCAACACAGAGTCTTTCACCCATCCATTTCGGCTACCAGCACTTACCACTACCTACCTATTTGATACAGATCCTCCTACTTGTATGCCAAAAACTGTTGCACTGTTCCAGCACTTACTGAATGTTAAATTACTATCCACCCATGTTTCGTCAATATAGACAATATTTCTTCCATCACTGCGAAATTTTTTTTTTTTGTTCGAAGGAATTCGCCGCGCCAAGCAACTATTTCCGGTTTTTCCATTAACATAGACCTTTTATTTTGAGACTTTCGTCAAAAAAATCCAATTTCTTTTAAGACTACGGAGAGTTTTTTTACAATAATTAAAATTAATTTTTTCTCTCAAAACCGGTAATAGTTTCGATAACGTTGGCACAATTTTTGTATTAACATAGAAATCCTCGACTGTGCGTGAAATGACATCGTGGTCAAAGGTATCTACGCACACAACTTTATTGCTCTTCCCTCTCTTCTTTTTGGGTGATGGTAATGATGCTGATGGATCAGATAGGGGACGTTTTTTTCCTTCGCGTTTTAGAAACCTAAAGATAAAATGTGTAATTGACTTTAAAAAATTATAGCTCAATTATACTATAATTATTTTAAATTACTACTTACACCTGTATAATGTGCAGTTCTTTCAACTGACTTAGAAACGTCATAAAATAAACGATTATTAGTTTTTTAGTTTTTTTCGTCCTCACAAACATTGAGCACATTCAAAATAATTTCACGTGCTTGATGGCGAATAGTTTTGTTGCCTCGGCTAAACATTTTACCACCAAGATATTGAACAATTTATTATCGATAAAGATATATATATATATATATATATATATATATATATATATATATATATATATATATATATATATATAAAATGTAATATATTAATAATATATAAAAAAAAATTTAATAGATTATTCTATGTAACTCAAAACAAAAATTAAAATATATACAAAAAAAATTTTAAAAATTATTATTAATATTATATTATTTACAAAAGGAAAATTAACAACAAACAAAAATATATTAAATACAAATAACTTAAGCGCTATTGAAAAATTATTACTAATTAAAATAATAATAATAAATCTAATAAACAAAATTAATCTACAAAAATGAAATTAAAACGCAGTAAAATATTTAAAAAAGCAAAACCAAAAACTAGACATGAACGAAGAAAATTCAGAAATGGCAATATTAATGTTAAAAAATACATTCTTCCTTAGTGGCAGCTTATATATAGTTGGCAGCTTATAACGTGGCAGTTTATTCAAACCACACTTATTTTCCTGGAATTGTGTATAGTTTTAACAATGATACTACCATGCAAATACTACCATGCAAAAATTGTATGTAACATAAAGATCATTAATGAATCTAGTTTGATATAAACTTTTTCAGAATTCAATATTATTTTAATAATAATAATAATAGTTCCTATATAACTATTTATATGGATATTTATTTAAATGTAATTAGTAGGCATGTATCTTATCTACTTAATAAATTTCTAACACTGACTGACTGACAGACAACGCACAGCCTAAACCGTTGGGTTTAGAAGAATGATTTTTTGCATAGGAGTTCCCTATATAACGTAGGTGAGCACTAAGAAAGGATTTTTGAAAATTCGTCCCCTAACTGGGTTTAATAGGGGATGAAAATTTGTATGTAAATTCGTTATTTTTGAAGTCAGTGGTATATAAAAATATGTTACTATGGCTATTAAAAGAATTAATATCTTATTTAATGAATCTTTAATTTTGACTGACAGACAACGCACAACTTAAACTGTTGGGTTTAGAAGGACGAAATTAAGCACAGGAGTTATGAAAATTGGCGTTAGGCTTCTATTTATAAATAAAAGTCAGTTGTTTCTAGAAATTTATTCCCTATTTAGGCTTTTGAAAAACATTAAAAAGTGAGCACAAAGTGAGTACCTAATAAGAAGATGTTGTCGATGGGAAATCCTATCGGGCATACGGCTAGTACGTTTATAAATATGAAAAGTGTTACATTTCTAATAACACATTTGATCGATCTACTTTATCACTTATCCATTTGTAAAAATTTTATAGTGTAAATCCAACTTGGTTTTTTTTTATTTGACCTAAGGTAACGGGCCTAGTTTCTGACCTTTTAAGAGTGACGGCTGAGGTTAAACGACAGTAATAAATATAAGTTTCAACTTAAGAGACAATTAATAATTTTATCAACTAGTTTATGGCTTTCAAAATAAAGCCATACAAGTAAAATAATTATTTGAATTGAATTAATAATTTAAATTAATGTTTTAAAAATTGACAAAAAGGACCCAGTTTCTGACCTTCAAAATTTCTCATGTGACAGTTTCTGACCCTGACAGTGGCCTAGTTTCTGATTCTTAAATTTAAAAATACAGTTTTTTAAAATTTAATTTATAAATAATTTTTTATTGATAAAAATGAATGTTTAATGTTATATACGTTATGAAAAATAACAAAAACTAATCGAAGATAACTATAAATAACAAAATAACTAACAAAAACTGGTTAGAATTTAATTGGGCCATACCACTTTAGAAGTGAGCCTAGTAATTGACCCTCATATTTCAATAATAAAAATCATTCTAAGGTATTTTATAAATATTTTAAAATAAATTTTAAACAAATATTAACCTGCTCATATATTTTTAATTAAGTTTTCATACTTACATGATGAATATTGCACAGATCAAAATGAGTACTTTGTAACATAAACTGTTAAGAAACTACCAAAAAAATAGTGTTTACACACATTTTAAACTTAAAAATTTTTTTTTTATTTAGTTAATATATTCTAAACTTTTTAAATTGCTGTTCATTAGACACAGAATAGATTACTTTAAATTAAGAATTTATTTTTTTTCTTATTTAAAATATAGTTTTTTTATTAATTTATAACAAAGTTGAAAAGTTCAGAAACTGGGCCAGGGTCAATTACCGGGTCTTTTACCTTACTTTTTAATTTTTATGATCGAGCTATGTATAATTATTTAATAAAAACTTACAAAATTTTAAAAAATATCATTTGATAAACAGTACCACAAAGGCGGTGACGATGTCTGTAACGTCATTATGTTAATATGTTTTCGTTCAAATATTGTTGATTTCTCGTAGATATTGTTAAAATTATTAAAATTTAGTACAAAAAATTATTGGTAGTTACTGAATTAATTAACACTTAACATTTAAAAACATTTTCGAGATTTCTTCTTGTATTAGTACTACATAATGATACAAAATAAGTTCGATGACTTTTAATATTTAAAATTAGATATTCTCAATAAGCTATATAAACAGTATAAAGTTATATAAACAGTACAAAGATATTTATAGTAAGTAATAATTACATAACAACAATAATTCAAAATAGCAGAGTCGGATAAGCTCCAAATTTTAGTGAATAACAAACTGTTTCCCCCCTCAAATTTTCTTTTTTTTTTTTTTTTTTTTTGTAGCATGTTAATTACATCGAAGACTATACGAAATGAACATTTTCTACCACTTGCAACCCCCGCTACGAAAGTTATCGGCCATTTTGTGAAAAATCGACCATTTTAGTCGTACTTTCTAAATATAAATGAATATATCTCGGTATGTGTAGGCCTAAAAAAACGAAAAAAATTGAGGCTATTCACTACGAAATGGTCTACAAGCGGTTACAGTATGAAATTTTTATCTGCACACCTAACCTTAAAAAAAATAAAAATTGGAGATACTGGTAAATTTTGGTTTTTTGGTTTTAACTTGGAATGTTTTAAGTGAAATTTGATGAAATTTTCAGAAAATATATTTTATAACATGGACAATAATTGGTTAAAATTTCAAATCAAAATATCTAACAAAAGCCTCGAAAATTAACGTCAATTTTGAAAATTGATTGGCCAATGGATTTTGTGAATTGTATCGTATGAGGTTCTTTTTCCTTTTAAAATGTAGGTTTTTTTATGCACTTTATGATGATGGATAAGAAAAATTTTTAAGCTTGAAAAGAAGCGAAAAAAATCGATTAAAAATTCAAAATCGTCAGCTATGAACAATATTTGAAAAATAATTTAAATCAAGTAAACCGCTATAATTTAAAAATTTAAGTAGTAATTAGTTCCATAGAAGGGTCACAAGGTTCCATGTAAGGGTTACACTAATCGAACCCAATTAAAAAAATTGGTGCCGCGACTAGTGAACCGCAGATATTTCAACCGCGACAGTTCAACCCCGACAGTCCAACCGGCGACAGATCAACCTAACGATAGATCAACCTAACGACAAATCGACCGACGACAGATCAACCGACGACAATTGAACTTGAGGACATTTTAACTGAAGACCATTTAACCTTTGTACAATCTGGTAACTAATAAGAACAAAATTGTTTGAATTTTATCTAACAATGAAATTTGCCTCCCTTGAGACTTGAGACTAAATGTACACAATTAAGGGTATATTATTTGGTTGGGTTGTGTTGGATTTGATTACCTTTCATTGAATTCGATTACTTTAGGTGTTGTTTGGGTAGGTTATAGTCTGTTTAGTTGTATTTGGTTACGTTAGGTTGGGTTTGTTTATAATTTGTTGAGCTCGGTTAGTTTAGACTGGTTTTGGTTAGGTTAGGTTGGGTTTGTTTATAATTTGTTGAGTTCGTTTAGTTTAGGCTAGTTTTGGTTAGGTTAGGTTGGGTTTGTTTATAATTTATTGAGTTCGGTTAGCTCATGTTGGGTTTGGTTATGTTAGGTTTTGTTGAATTCGGTGAGCTCAGACTGGTTTTGGTTAGGTTAGGTTAAGTTTGTTTATAATTTACTGAGTTGGATTAGTTCAGGTTCGGTTTGGTTACGTTAGGTTATATTAGGTTAGGTTATGATGAGTTTATTTACAATTTATTGAATTCGGTTATTTTAGGTTGGGTTTGGTTAAGTTAGATTTTATTTGGTTGTGTTTGGTTAGGTTAGGTTACTTTTTCTAATGATTTGTTGAGTTTGATTCGTTTAGGTTGGGTTTGGTTAGGTTAGGTTGGATTTGTTTATAATTTATTGAGTTGGGTTAGTTCAGGTTGGATTTAGTTAATTTATATATTAGTGTTAAGCAGTTAAAATGCCCTGCGGTTTAGTTGTTCCTCGGTTCAATTGTCGTTTGGTTAAACTGTCGTTAGGCTGAACTATCGTGAGGTTGAATTGTCATCGGCTAATCTGTCGTTAGGTTGAATTGTCGTCGGTTGATCCGTTATCAGGTTGAACTGTCGTCGGTCGAACTGTCGCGGTTTAACTGTCGCGGTTGAACTGTCTGCGGTTTACTTGTTACAGAACCAAAAAATTAAGTTTGAGAAATTAAGGTTCAATTGTTTTAAAAAATGCACAACATCAAAAGTATATAAGCTGGAAGCTCCAATCCATCCACAAGCTGCAAATTCAACATTCTTTAAGAGTGTATTAACAAACTAAGTGGCTTAACACCTATGAGCCTTTCGACGAACTATGGACTTAATTTTTCCAAAGTTGTTTTTTTAATTGGGTTCGATAACTCATAATATTTAAATTATGGTGGTTTACTTGATTTAAATTATTGCAGCTGCTGTTGAATTTGCAGCTTGTGAGGTGGGTGGGAGCGTATATGTACTGCTACAAAAAATTAAGGGAACAAAAAAAGAAAAAAAATTTTTTTTTTTCAAAAGTTTTTTTAGTTTCAAAGAAATTAAAAAATTAAAATTAAATTTAAAAAAAAAAATTTTTTTTAAAAATTCTGACAAAAAAAATTTTTTTTTAATTTTCAAATTTAATGGATAAAAGACGCCTAATTGTGAGAAAAGTTGAAAAAAAATTGAAATTTCCATTCAATTTTGCTCATTCAATTTTGCTACTTTAATTTTTTTCGTAAATTTTGAACAAATAGTTTAGTAAAACCATTCAGTAGATCGATCTGCTGATTTACAGAATTATTGGGGGTACAGTGAGGTATAAAAATTCGTACAAAGATTAGATTCTCCAACAACATTCGCAAGGATGCGGACAATTTTTCGCAACAAGGAAAAACGTCCCTTTTTCACATTTTTTAGGTTAAATTTAAGAATGGAAATTTTTTTCCTAAAGTTCGCGGCACAACCATATCAGAAATTTATTCCAGATTGAAAAACTGCCCTTCAATTTTCTGTGCGATCACTAGTTACAGAGTATCGATGGTTAAAGCAAAAAGGATCCTTTTGCATTCAAAGTTGGATATCTCCGGAACAATGCAACGTAGAGAAAAATTTAAGAAGGGAAATTGAAACTGAATAAGCAGGCTATCAAGTCAATACCATGACTTTACTGTAAAAAAAAAAAAACAAGCCCGTAGACCGAAAAAAAGAGCAAAAAATTTTCAAAATTTTTTTTTCTTATTCCTTAGAATTTCTCGATAACTGCTACCTACTCCTAAAAATTTTTGGACGAAATATCTCAAAACTAGAATCTTGTAGTTTCAAAATTCTTTTTTAATCATCTCGATACGACTGTTTTGCACGTAAATACAGCCCTTCAAAAATCACTCAATTACACATAATTTTTCTTTGCTCCCTTAATTTTTTGTAGTAGTACACTTTTGATGTTGCGTATTTTTGAAAATAATTGAACCTTAATTTCTCCGAACTTGGTTTTTTAATCATGTACGATTCCTGTAATCCTCATATGGAAGCCTGTAACCCTTGTATGGCACAAATTATTCAAACTGATATTTAAATTACGGCAGTTTACTTGATTTAAATTATTTTTCAAATATTGTTCATAGCCGACGATTTTGAATTTTTAATCGATTTTTTTCGCTTTTTTTCAAGCTTAAAAAATTTTTTCTTATCCATCGTCATAAAGTGCATAAAAAAACCTATATTTTAAAAGGAAAAAGAACCTCATACGATACAATTCACAAAAACCATTGGCCAATCAATTTTCAAAATTGACGTTAATTTTCGAGGCTTTTGTTAGATATTTTGGTTTGAAATTTTAACCAATTATTGTCCATGTTATAAAATATATTTTCTGAAAATTTCATCAAATTTCACTTAAAACATCCCAAGTTAAAACCAAAAAACCAAAATTTACCAGTATCTCCAATTTTTATTTTTTTTAAGGTTAGGTGTGCAGATAAAAATTTCATACTGTAACCGCTGGTAGACCATTTCGTAGTGAATAGCCTCAATTTTTTTCGTTTTTTTAGGCCTACACATACCGAGATATATTCATTTATATTTAGAAAGTACGACTAAAATGGTCGATTTTTCACAAAATGGCCGATAACTTTCGTAGCGGCGGTTGCAAGTGGTAGAAAATGTTCATTTCGTATAGTCTTCGATGGAATTAACATGCTACAAAAAAAAAAATTCGAGGGGGGAAACAGTTCCTTATGCTTTGTTTATCCGACTCCATTAAAATAAAAAGATACTAATGTATAATTATACAGGTAATAAAAACATGATATCACATATGCGCTCGAATGGTCTCAAGAACTGTTAGCCCGTTATTGCTACTAACAAGGAGAAGTCCCATTGTGTGGGGGTCACCGATCTGGACGAGTCTTCGTGTACTTGAAAAGGTTCACTAGTGTAGTAAATCTCCAAAACCTTAGGGTGCAACACTTGGAAATAAAGGAGAAATGTCTCTTGAAAGTTTTACGGTTACCAGTAGGACAAGTTCCAAAAATTCGAACTTATGAAAGTTGTCTTGGCGAAGTGAGCAACGTATTTGTTTTTTCTACCTTTTTTCATAAAAATATTCAATTGCTAACATAATACGGATTATAAATAAATAGACTTATGGAATTCTACTTATGGAAGTACGCTTTTTTTATTTTAAGGATCTAATGCAATGGGTATTCAGGAACAAAATAATAATTTTTTTTTTTTGTTCAGATGTACAGTTTTTTAGATGATAATCATGATAAAAATAAATAAAGCATTAATTTAACTGGCATCTACTACAAGAAACGAATGCAACATTTGAGCAAGTAATAGTATATTGTACAATAAGTGGGAAAAGAGGCTTATTTCTCACGAATATGAGTTTGTTGCGCGAGCCCGCAGGGCGAGTGCAACAATTCATATGAGTGAGAAATAAGCTTTTCCCACGTATTTTACACTATACTTTTTCTACGAGCACATTTTTTCTCGTAAAATTTAACATAAATAATTAAAATACAGTGGCCATCCAATGGTACGTACTCCGATTTTACGTAGTGACGTCAGCGATTTAGTGGGGTTCTCCTCTCACAGATATGTTGTTGTTTGTCTGTGTTGGTGAATATTTATATACCAAGCCAGAATCAGGGCCGTAGGTAATATTGTCTGAGGGTCTCGTAGCCTTTCAAAATTTTAAAATTTCACTGCAGATATAGTATATGCATATATTCTGTATACGTAATATGCAAAATGCAAATACAAAATGAGTAACGTAAAATTCTAGAATATTCTAACCGTCAACTAGCAGAGATATCAAAAAACAGACTTCACCGTTGAATTGGTCATTAAAAATGAGATTAAACAGTGTACTTGACAAAAATTCTAGAATGTTCTATTTGTTAACTAGCAAAGATATTGAAAAGTCAATTGTACCATTTAATTGTCCATATTGGAAAAGAGGTAAAATACACATTTTGACGAATGTTCTGGAATATTATATTCGTCAACTAGCAAAGATATTCAGAAACAGACATCGCCATTGAATTGGCTACCAAAAAAGAGACCAAATAACACATTTTGAGAAATGTTCTAGAATATTCTATTTGTCAACTAACAAAGATATTGCAAAATCTACTGCATCACTTAATTGTCCAATCGAAATTAAACTAATGTAAACCAAATGTCCGTCCGATTTTGACAAACAATTTTTGCTATTTGATGAATAGAATATTCTAGAACATTTATCAAAATGTCCAATTCCGTCTTTTATTCGATGACCAATTAAATGGTAGAGTCGATTTTTCGATATCTTTGTTAGTTGACGAATAAAACATTCTAGAACTTTTATCAAAATGCGCTGCTTAATCTAATTTTTAGTGCCCAATTCAATAGTGAAGTTTGTTTTTTGGAATCTTTGCTAATTCACGAGAAGAATATTCTAGAATTTTTGTCAGCTTCCGCTATTTGGCGTCTTTTACGCTGATGAATGCAATAGTGAAGTTGATTTTTCGACAGTTTTCTAAAAGTTGTCACTCATATTCATTAGTATAACATTCGATTTCCTTTGTCTACACAACCGAACTTTAGGTGTAAATTGTCTCTTAAGATAATATTGTTTTAAATAAATTCAGATAAATAATATTTACCAACCCCCGAAACAAAAGTTTACCGACGCCCCTGATCTTCCGATTTTACGTACTTCCCCTTAAATTTGCACCGACCACTACGTAAAATTGGATTTATGGTGTAAAATTTAAACAAGTAGTAAAAATTTTTTAAATTTATAATGTCAATGATAAGATGCTCAAATTTTTGCAAAAGCATACTTTGAAACTATGGAAACAATAATAAATAATCAACTTACATATATGTATATTTTTAGTATTAATTATATAGATTATATGTGTAAAGAAAGAGCCTACTTTTTTATTATATTAAGCCGTGGGAAATAATTTCCCACGGCTATTTCCGCATTGTGTGGGCAATTGTTAATTTTTACATATAGTTAGCCGTGCGCAAAATGTTACTTTTAATAGTAGGAGTAGAAAAAATTATTTTTTGGTTTATTAAAAGGAAAAAAAATAGTTATCATTTACGTTTTGAAAAATGTCTGTTTAATCGGAAAGTTTCGATGCAAACCACGCGTATTTGATCATTTTTTGATTAATGAGTGGATTAGTCAGTGAATTTGTATTGCATCTTAACGAGATGAGATTTCGCGGTTTTCGTTAAGCAAATATAACCAATTCTGAATTTTTGGAACTTGTACTAATTGTAAGCCTCAAGCTTGCAAGAGAAATTTCACCCTTATTTCCAAGTGTTGCCACCTAGCGCTTTGGGGATTTACTACACTAGTGAACCTCTTTAAATACAAGGAGACTCGGCTAAATCGGTGACGCACACAGTGTGACCTCTCCTTGTTAGTTTAAAAATTTATTTAAATGGTATCCCCGGATAATAATGGCCGGTTGGCGATTGTCAGCGGCACTTTGGCTACTATAAGGGCAGCTGATAAGAAGTCCTGCGTGCAAGTTTTAGCCTCATATCTTGCATAGTTTAGAAGTTATTTGTGATAATAGGTATTAACGCCATGATTTTTTGAACCTTTATATCTCGTAAACTATTACAGGTATCGAGATAAACTGAAAATCATTGAGTAGGTCTAAGTTAGTACTATAATATATATATTTCTTTCAAATTTCTCCGTTTGTAAACAATCATAGAAAATTCGAGAAACAAAATAGAAAGACACTTTTTTAGTGGTTCCATCAGAGTGACAATCACGAAAAACGCCTCAAATATTGTACATTAGGTTTTGTTTAACTACTGCAAGTTTCGTTAAAAACAAAGGGTTGGGACACTGTCAAAGAGGAGAAGCCTCGATCGAAGCCACCATGGGCAAGATCGATTTCATGATTCCGTTATGTGTTTATACCAGGGGTGGCCAACCCAAATGTTCTTGCGGGCCACTTTGGAAGCGCAATATAACTCCGCGGACCGCATATAAAATTATGTGTTCCCATTTATTATGTATTTTTTTTTAATACATTGGTTTTCACTACCTTGGTCATTATAAAATACATATATTTTGTATAATTGTGATGAATCTCACGGGCCAAAAAAAAGTTCAAGGCGAGCCACATGTAGCCCGCGGGCCGCGGGTTGGCCACCCCTGGTTTATACCATGCGCACAAGATTAATTAAGAACCTAATGGTTTTTTGACGATATGTACCGATATCCCGATCATGACCCCCAAATATGCAATGTGTTCAAGGTTAGGTGAGGCTAATATATAAATGTGTCAGAAAATTTTTTAGTACGATAACGGTTATATTTCTTAACCAATCGAGCTGCAATTTGGTAATGCAACTGTTTAACTCAAGTTCTAGACTAACTTCATAGATGGAGTAGATTGTCAATATGGAATAGTTTCAAAATGTTGAGAATTTTAAGTTTAAAATTATTGCCATTTGAGAAACTATTTAACCAGTTATTCCCATCTACGAGCTAAATTGCAGTTTTAGTTAATATTTACTGATCATTAGATAGATATACAATCATAGTATAGAACGCAAATACCGAAATGTATACTGAAGTATGAGAGTTGTGGCAGCGGTTACATTTCTCGGATGACAGCTTAATTTTATTATAATTAATTATTGTGGTCAAGGTTTAAGTTGTTCGTAGATGAGCTCTTTTCGTTAAATAGTTTCAAAATGGAAATAATTTAATAATATAATAATAAATTCATTAATAATGAAAAGTCGCCATTTTGAAACCGTCCCATATCGAAGATCAACTCCATCTACGAACTTAGCCTAGGACTAAACGTTAGCAGTTACAACACCAAATAGTAGCTTTATCGGTCAAGAAATATGACCGGTATCGTACCAACAAATTTTGTTACACATTTATATATTGGCCTCACCTAACCTTGAACACATTGTGTATTAGGGGGTCATGATCTGTATATCGGTACATATCGTTAAAACACCACCAGGCTCTTAACTAATCTTCTGCGCATGGCATAAACACATAGCGGAATGATGAAATTCATCTTTCCGATGGTGGCTTCGATCGAGGTTTCTTCTCTTTGACAGTGTTCCACCCTTTTGTTTTTAACGAAACTTGCAGTACTTAAACTATCTGCCGTAGTTTTCAAGTAATCAAGCAAAATTGAAATTTTACCTTAACTTTTAAGGGTGATTTCACCCCCTAAATCGCGACGGTGTCAGATAAAAAAAAATGCGTTATTTTTGCTTGTACTACACTTATACGAAGTTTCATCAAAATTGCGAATTGAAAAAATGTACAGGAAATGGGTATTTGATCTGTAATTAACTGTTTCTACGAAATAATATCATACAGACCGTAAAACAGCATTGTATTTAAAAAAAAAATTTAAAAAATTGTAATTTGAAATAAAAAGATTGAATGGAATAGTTACTGTTCTTTACACAGTACTATCTAAATCACTTATTTAGATTTATTTCAACACTATTTTATAGGTAACTTAAAAATACATAAAAATATATAAATAACAAGTCAAACAATTTGATTACACTGCGTTACAAATAAAAATAAAAATTAAGTACCCACCTTAATTCTTCGTGTTTATTCATTCATACACATTGCTCAATAAGAATATATGCGTACTTTTTTCTATCACGTACCTACTGTTTTTTAGGTACGATAATTAATATATATATATATATATATATATATATATATATATATATATATATATATATATATATATATATATAACTATTAGTAAAAAAATTAATAAGTAAAGCTTCAGTATACACATTATTTTATTTATTAATGAAAAATAATTATAATTTATTTAAACTATAATTCAAGTAAAACCGACAACAAAACTTATCTTTAAAATATTTGCACACATTAAAATATAAAATATAGTGAAAAGTACATATATTGTATACAAAAAAATATTTTGAAAGTATCTTCTTGCTTTAAACGCCAACAGTAATCTCCTAACATAACTGCATCCCAACGACCTTGAAACAGTTCTTCAAGCCTTTTTATATCCTGGTGAAACCGCTCCCCTTCATCACTTACAGCTTCAAGATTTGAAGGAGGAAAAGAGCAATGGGAATGAAGAAAATGAATTTTCAATAACATCCGGCAACCCATCTTTTTGTATACATTTAACAAATTGTTCACAAGGGCTGCTTGTACACGATCAGTAATACTGTCAGTATTTAGAAATACTGACATTATTATTGATCGTGTATTGATAATACTCAAGTATTCGTATATATAATTTATACAATAAAAATAATGATTCATTATTTTTGTCAGTAAATACTGACAGTATTACTGATCGTGTACAGGCAGCCTAACAGAGTAAATAGGCTAGGAGAGAGCGGCCGCACTGCAAAATGGAGTAACTTGAACCTTTTTGACGATGTTTGAAAGCGTGTGACTTAGGGTCCTACTGTACCCATTTTACGGTACTACACATTCCGAACTGATGAGTCATCAAAATGTATCGATGTGTAAACCTTTACATTTGACCCCATAGGCGCTCATACTGTTGGCCTTGAAATTCCTAAGAGATGAGTCATCATCAGCGACAAAATTAATTCAAGTTAACCCATTATACGTCATCACAATTTGGTCATCACGATTTGGATTTTAGTGTTAACCCACCAACATTAACGTAGTTTTTGAATTCAAACCTAACGGATGCGCAGGCTGAATTTTACGTCACAAATTGGTTTTTTGAGAGCTGGGTTACACTACCGCGTCAAAAATGTGGGATTACCCTAACCCAAGTAGTAGCCCCAAACTTTTGAGACTGTACTGTACTTAAAGTTTTGGTACACTGCCGTGTCAAAAGTGTTGACCCCCTGACCAAAGGTGTTCAATCACTTTTTGAAGCGTACTGTATTTATTTTGTGTACTGAAAGATATTTTTTTTTGTATGTATTCAAAAGCAAGTTTTCAGGATAGTCAGCGCTTTATAAGATTAATTTGTTTGTTTAAGTTCAAAAAATTGTTTAGTAAAAAACTCGTATATGGTTTGTTTGTTTATTTAAGATTTTTTAGCTGACTCAGGATGATGTAATTTCGTAATGTGTTTGCATCATAATCGGGTTTTTTTTTTTATTAAGAGACAAGTTAGAACTTGTTAGTTCAATGAATTAAAAATAAATTTGTTTTGATAAAATGTTAAGTTAAAAACTCGTGACTCATATACTGGTATTTTTTCTTCAGTTGGTTTATTTATATAAGACATGTTTTAATTTTAAAAATGTTTATTTAAGATTTTTCTGAATCGTAAATTTCTTTGTTAGATTTCAAATACGAAATAATTTTCTCGGAATTTTGAATTTATGGCTTGACATTTGACCTTCGGTTATTTGCGTTGTAAAATTCTGAGTCAGCATTTTTTGTGATTCCCCTCCAGAATTTTTCGAGCAGTCAAAATCATATAAATTGAGGTTTGTGTGTCCGCTCAAATCACTTCTTCAGCCATCTTCAAGCAGTTAATATTGTA
The DNA here is from genome assembly GCA_035578155.1 of Brachynemurus nebulosus. Taxonomy (NCBI): domain Eukaryota; kingdom Metazoa; phylum Arthropoda; class Insecta; order Neuroptera; family Myrmeleontidae; genus Brachynemurus; species Brachynemurus nebulosus. Next base: position 919,940 of record JAPWDM010000028.1, read on the forward strand.
ATTGTTGCAAAAATTTGTATCAAGATTTTTTTAAATTGAAATTCAACAATGGTTTCATTAAACGACGTGGCAACTAGAATGGTGGAAAATGTACGAAATGCGCTATCATTGTTGGAAATGAATACTCGGGATGCGGATGAACTAGAAAAATGGATGAGACATACGAACACTAACATACGACTAATCAACAATGCTATAGGTGAAGCAGAAAATTTGGGATACCGAAAACACTTCGAGTCATGTGCGAGAAAAATGAAAGGGTTTCGTATTAGAATGAAGGTGTTACAAAAACATGGTAAGTTTTTTTTCTTTTATAATATATAAATTTAATAATTTTTTAATGATTTTTTTATAATTTTGATATGATGATTGTTTCAGGTGCTGGTATGAATCGAAATCAACGAAAATAATCGGACCGAATCCAATGGGTAGACGTTGAATCAGCATTTGCGAGCCGGATACGAACAGGAGTGATAACCAACATAACACATATAGAACCAAAGGACTTTTTAGAAGAGACCAGGTCAGTGTTCACCCCATGAATAAAAAATATACTAAAACGATACCTAACAATAAAAGTCAATACAACGTTTTGCGGGTTATTCGTTAAAACTGATGGTGACAAAGATAAATACGACATGAAACACTTCAACACGCCGAATATCATAATAGATCGTGGAACAGACTTAAAGCAATGCTTCGTAGAACACATACAGGAACCAATTCTAAGAAAATTAAGCGAGTTTGCCGAGTCGGGAAGCGGGTGGTAATTGTCCTCCATAATTAACCTAGCCGTCAACGTCAACAAGTATACACCTTTCCGTGGATCAAACTATATCAAATTGCCGCAGGAAAGAAAACGAAAACAAGCATGTATCAGCACTTTATCCAGTTAACAACAAAATTGCTCAAAGAACATCAGCATACCCACACTACTCAACGGTGCTAAATTTAGACGGGATACAATTTCCAATGACAATTCAACAAGTGAGCAAATTTGAGAGACAGAACTGAGCTATATCAGTCAACGTGTTTGTGCTAAAGAAATAAAGTGGTACATTTTGAAACAGTACCTGCTACGCTAACGAAAGAGAAGAAAGAACGCCACATAAGCCTTTTAATCCAGAACGAGTATTACGAGGATGAGGATAACGAACAAGACAACAACAACGATCAAGTTTTACGCTACCATTTCTGCTGGATTAACGACCTATCAAAACTCGTGTCAAGACAATTATCAAATCGTAATGGAAAAAAATACATCTGCGATCGATGCTTGAATTACTTTCGTACGGAAAACAAACTGATAAAACATACGAAGACTACGTTAACATGAACAACTGTCGGATGATAATGCCAGAAGGAAAAACGAAATACATATCGTTCAAGAGCTACAGCAACAAAAAACGTGCTCCATTTATAATTTACGCCGACGTGGAATCATTCCTACAATCTGTTACGGATGAGGCAAATCAGAAGAATACAACAATGTATCAACAACATCGTGCATACAGTATCGGTTACTACTTTCACTGCCCCTACAACAATCAACTAAGCTACTATCGATCATACCGCGGACCAAATTCCGAAAAATGATTCATGGAAGAACTGGCAACGTTACGTGAAAATATCTTAGAACCAATATTTGAAAACATTATACCGATGAACGAGCTAACACCAGAACAGCAACAACAACTTAAACAACGAAGTACCGGGTGCCACATCTGCGAGAAACCATTCAAACCTGAAGATATTGTTGTTCGTAATCATAAACACGTCACCGTCGAGTACAATGGACCTGCGCACAAGGGATGCAACTTGAATTATAAGGATTTCCATATTATTCCTGTTGTATTCCACAATTTGAGTGGTTATGACGCACATTTCGTGATCAAGGATATAGCAACAAAATTTGAGGGACGTGTCGACATACTACCGATCAACAAGGAACGATACATACCATTTACAAAACATGTTGCCGGCAGCGAAATTACATTCAGATTCATCGACTCTTTTCGATTTACAAGTTTGGGTAAATTCATACCTCAACGAGTTCAACATAGTTAAATCACAGTTTCCGAATACAGATTACTAATTACTTACACGCAAAGGTGTTGTTACAGTTTATTTTTTCTTTTGCAGATACTTTTATCACTCAATCATATTAAGGATACAGGTTGATTGACGGAACAACAATTTTTGAAAAATAGTTTATTTAATTCCTGTATTACAATTCAACTTTGTATAATACACTGTGTACATCGACTGTTTACAAAGTAACGTTTCATACACCTTTTGAACCTAAAAACAAAAAAAATTGTATTAATTTATTGTGAACCTTATCTAAACAAAAAGAGAAAATTTAAATACAAATATCGGTATAGTTAAATTTACACGAACAGTGAAAAAAGAAAAAAATTTTACAGATGTAAAATAGGTTATAAATTTGACGTTTATATGTAAACAAACCGAATGACATTTAAGTGGAGGTTGTCAGTAGTGAAGGAAATTCGGTCACTTGGAATTGCGCATGTGACGTCATATTTGACGAGAATCTCATCGCAGTCGAACTACGCAAAACTGAAGTGATTATGAACAAACCTATATAAGTTGGGCAAGCAATTCTGGCTATTTCGAAAACATGTGTCTACAACTTCCATTATAATTATATACTGCCAAAGTTCGGGAACAACAGCAAACTACTGTACACAGATACCGATTCTTTGATATACGAAATAGTGCCCAGATGTTTACGAGATACTGAAACGTGATATTAAATACTTTGATACGTCGGATTACAGCGCAAATAATCATTAAAATATGCCTAGACTAAATAAGAAAATACCCGGATTAATGAAGGACGGGCTAAACGGACGAATTTTTACACAATTTGGAAGTTTAAGGTCACAAATGTATAGTTGTCAAGTGGACGGCGAGGATCATACGAAAAAAGCGAAAGGTTTAAAGAGCTCTGTGGTTAAGAAAATGATAACTGTCAACGATCACGTGGACTGTCTAAAATATAATACAATCATAAACCGTCAACAAAACTTAATACAATCGAGAAACATAACGTGTATAATGTGACACAGAACAAGGCGGCGCTCAGCCCGTACGATACAAACCGACGTATTGTGAAGGGAGAAACGGATACTTTAGCATGGGGACATTACTCGTTATAATACTGAACATCAACAACGTTAAATTAGTACGCAAGTAAAAATGCCATCATCATCATCATCGTCGGCTTACTGGAAACGACTACAAATATTTTCAAGTGAACTGGATAAACTACGTAAACGGATTGATACTTACGAAAAAACAATTGACACTATTGTAAAAATACAAAATTTGAAATTGTCTGAACCGAAATCAATGGACTGGGATAAAATGGATATTTCAATTGGTGAATTTTTCAAACGTGAACCAATACTGCTAAACGAACTGACTTTGGAAACGTTTCTTCAAATCTACAAGTGGGTCAGTTTGAATGTGCTGAAAAGTTATAGTGCGAAAATCATACAACGTGCCTGGAGTTGATTACCAGCCGATTACCGAGCCATGTTTCAAGAATGTGAACCATGTTTTGAACATTATAATCGACCATGGCAACAGGATCATATTGATGGATCACCTGGTTTGAAAATACGCTGTGAAGTGTGCCAGAATTGCGTGAATGGATGAAAAGTTTCAACCGCCCGTTGGTGAACCATTGACATTTGGAACACTAATTTCACACACTGAAGGCATATTTCTGACTCATCCTTACTTTTATACAGACGTCAAAAATTTCGATATGTTATTATACTTAACAAAAAAATTATTGAAATATGATATTTGGGTGCAACATTTATATGCATATATGACACCCGAATATGCACAACGAATTTGTCAAGTATGGGACCAGTTATCTGAAAACATAAAGCAATGACGTCCCGGTGTTATTGAATAAATCATACAATTTTTAATATTTATTTATTGTAAAAAAAAAAAAAATATTTCATATACTATTCAACAACTCTGAAAAAAAGGAAAAATAATAAAATTTTGAAAACAATATGATTGGTTAAAAAACATGATAAGGATAAAAAAGCAACTTCTACAGTGACAGTTTAATTTACTTATCTCTCTCATACAAAAATGTGACAAACTAAGTAGGATTTACATAGCTAAAGAAAACTTCATAATTCAAAAAGTTAAATGAATGTATATAATTTTTAAAACTATTTATTTAGATTATAATTTAACATTTCTAAATCGTATTTTGTATTGCCATATTCTATTTTGAATTGAAAAGTAATAATTTTATGAATGTTGCTGCAAGAGTACAGTTTCGTACTGAAAATAATTTATTTCATTTTTTGCTATAGTGTAAATCCAACTTGTAAAATTTTATTACGTTTACTCTTTTAGAGTTGTCGCACAGTACATTTATTGTAATAAAAAAAATTTCATTAACATACATTTATTGTAAAAATATTTCATATACATTAGGGTTGCCAGTAGTTGTTTTTGGGCCATTCTGGCGCCTCCTCCCCTCCCGATTTTTTGAGCGACCCTGGAAGAAGATAGGTTAGCTATACCGTCTAGATGGCGTTGCTAGTCTGAACTACCGCGATTTCGGTACCTAGATTCAAAATTCCATGAAAAGATGGCGTTGCTAGTTTAAACCTCCGGGAACTCTATACCTTGGTTCATAATTATATTTGAAAACAGGCTTATACAGGTTTTCCTCTAAATAAAAACACATCTTTTTTATTTTGATAAATTTATTTTAAAAGAAATATTTTACGATAAATTGATAATTTAGTAGTCTTTGTCTTTTGGGGCGTCTTCGTCTGATGTCTTTTGGTGCCTTTTGGTGCAAGAGTCACTCCCAAAAGAGTCACTCCCAAAACAGTCACTCCCAAAGAGTCACTCCCAAAGAGTCACACCCAAAAGAGTCATTCCCAAAGAGTCACTCCTAAAGAGTCACTCCCAAGGAGTCACTCCCAAAAGAGTCACTCCTAAAAGAGTCACTCCCAAAAGTGTCACTCCCAAAGAGTCACTCCCAAAGAGTCACTCCCAAAAGAGTCACTCCTAAAGAGTCACTCACAAAGAGTCACTCCCGAAGAGTCACTCCCAAAGAGTCATTCCCAAAGAGTCATTCCCAAAGAGTCATTTTGTGTATTTTTTGTGTCATTTGGTGTAATTTTGGTGTCATTTGGTGTATTTTTGACGTAATTTGGTGTACTTTTTGGTGTGATTTGGTGTATTTTTGGTGTCATTTGGTGTATTTTTGGTGTCATTTGGTGTATTTTTGGTGTAATTTGGTATATTTTTTGGTGCCATTTGGTGTCTTTTTGGTGTCATTTAGTCTCTTTTTGGTGTCATTTGGCGTCTTTTTGGTGTCATTTGGTGTATTTTTGGTGTAATGTGATGTATTTTTGGTGTCATTTGGTGTATTTTTGGTGTAATTTGGTGTCATTTGGTGTATTTTCGGTGTATTCTTGGTGTAATTTGGTGTATTTTTTGTGTCATTTGGTGTAATTTTGGTGTAATTTGATGTATTTTTTTGTTGTCATTTGGTGTCTTTTTGGCGTCATTTAGTGTCCTTTTGGTGTCTTTTGGTGTCTTTTTGGTGTCATTTGTTGTATTTTTGGTGTCATTTGGAGCATTTTGATGTCTTTGATTTGGAGATGGTCCGATCCATAGCATGAAGAGATCGTAATATTTTTTTTTTCCTGAAAAAATAACATCAGCTATTGAATGGGGTTCGTCTGTGGAAACTTTTGAGCTTCTCTTCACACTTACCTTTGACGAATATGATATTGGAGAAGACCGCCTAAATGGATTCGACACGCTGACATATTTTCTCACGTTGTGGATGCGGAAAACGATAACATATGCTCGTCTGGAACTGCTGGATCGTATATTGAAACTTGTGGAAGAACATAGTATTCTTCGATTGTACTTCAATCCAAAGAGCGTAGAAAAAGACGGTGAATTGTTGAAGTGGATCTTGTAGAACATTGAAAAAGGCACAAATAATCAATCATCCCTCCTGAGCTAGGAAAGTGGTCCAGATACGGGGGCGTGACCGTCGACGAACTTACAAGACTACTTAGATATATACAAAATTTTAAATATGAATTTCAATAGATAAATTTTTCATGTATTTTTTTTTTCATGATGTATTTTTTTTATTTTTTTTTCATCCTGTATTTTTTAAATTTTTTTTATTTTTTTGTATTTTTTGATTTTTTTTTTCAAATTTTTTTTATTTTTTTTATTTTTTTGTATTTTTTGATTTTTTTTCAAATTTTTTTTATTTTTTTAGTTTTTTTTGCATTTTTTGTATTTTTTTTTATTTTTTTTCAAATTTTTTTTTGTATTTTTTTGATTTTTTTAACATGTTTTTTTGAAATTGTTGGGTGCTATGAACCGTTTGTCGTCATCGTTTGTTAGTGCGGCCTTATTCACTAAGTGTGTGTACAGTCGATGTTTTAAGCTGCGGAAAATACTCATTTGTTTATACAACACAGCACTTGAGTCTTTGCTCATCACACAATTTATATAGTCTTTAACGTTTATTTCGTTTTTCACCACATCTTTCCTCACACCTTTGAGTTTTTTAATTGGGGGCACATCACTGTCTTTGACTATACAGTAGGATTTAGCTTTAACACCGACAAACTGTTTAATTATTGTCCCAGAACACTCATCTTTAAATTTACCGAGCACTTTTTTGTTTAATTGAGGCAGTCCATAGACGTTATCCGCGGCATAGTCACTCGTGTCAAAATACTCGCTAATTTCCGGCTTAATGTCGACGTAAAAATAGTCCGTCTCTATCCGGTATATAAAACTGTCGGTATCCATGTACAATAAATCCACTTTGTCTTTATATTTCGGTTTTATATAACCATAGTGGAAATCGTACATTAAAGTTTTCGATAACTCGAGCACGCTAAATCCTACGTAAATCGGCTTGTCGTATTTCAGTTTCAAACGATCCATTTGTATGGCGACTAGATTTTCATGAATGATGGAGCAACTATGGAAATTTGGTTTACTTATTAAATTATTAGCACCCAACTTTTTACGAATGTTCTCCCAATGTGTGATTAACCGCACATCAACACGCTTGTCGACATTTTCCATCGTTTTCCCGAAAAAACTATTATTTTTTAATTTGAAATAATCTTTTTCGAAACTATTTGTCGCCTTAGAACGAAGCTCGGTATTTAAATCGACGTATTTCTTCAGCCACGGAGATTGATTAAACTGTTTTTAATCTGTGATTACACTGTGATTGATTAAATTGTATTTTTTTCAATTTAAGTCCGTATTTTAAACACTGTTTCAAATTTCGATAATGGATCACATATTTCTTCTTGTCATAAACGTTGGCGAGCAATTTGCTATTTTTGGATGTAATGTATGGCGGCTTCATCTGCTCCGGACAGAATGGTAGATCCTGATGATAGTCGTGCAGTGTTTTCGGGTACTCGAGGTCGACTTCCAAAATGTATCCAACATCAGCGTCATCCGGAATCATTGGTATGTTGATGTTATCCAATTCGTGTTCTGGGACCCACCGGAAATGTCTAATCGTCAAATGCTGCGACATGGCCCATCCGTACAAGTTGTTGGCGTCCAGATATTCGATGTAGGTCAACGGCGTCGTGGGGTCATAGTCAGACATGTACTTATTGTTCGCTTCGCTAAAACAACCGCAACATTGAGTCAATCCACCACGCATACCCTTTTTAATGAAATGGATCATGTCGATGTCCGTTAGTAGCTCCAGTTCCACTTTCGTATATTTCAACATGGCGTCCCAGCTCAAGCCTGGTGCGGTGTAATATTGGCACGGATCCAATTTGTACGTATTCAGGCACAGGTTTCGGAAATTTTCGAATACATCTGCCAGTAAAAACACATCCGTTTCCAAATATAAGGCCGAATACTCGCCCAAAGTTCGGATGTTGAATTCTTCCCATACTCGCTGTGCACGCTGGTATTCACTGTCGGTAATATTGAATAACTTCAAGCTGCTATGGAATGCTGCTTTTGGTGATAGAGCGCGTTTATTCAGTCGATCCACACTGTTGACGTATTCGTATGGGAATATTCCTTTTTGTTTGATTAAATTGAAAAGGCGGTCTTCAAGAAATGCTCGACGAACTTCGGCGAACTGCTCCGGCTTTAAATTCTCAGCAAGTTTATCTAAACTGCTCGCCTTAAAGCGGAACGAATCGATAAAACGCAGCTGGATAGTTTTAATTTTAAATTTGTTATCAGATTCTTCATCTTCTTCATCATCATCGTCATCATCATCAATATCTTCCACTTCTTGATTGGCGTCGACTGGTAAATACTTCGTGAAAGAAATGTAGCGTTCTTTGTTGTTCGATATGACATCGATTCGTTCCCTGGAGACTCAAAATTCCCGGACGATAAAGTGCGCATCATATCCAGATAAATTATGGAAAACGATCGGGATGAATTTCGGTAGTCTGTAAAGCCCATTACACTGGTTATGCACCTCGAAATTCACCCGTTAGATGGTCATGATCCCGCACACGATTGTTGCCCAATTTATTGCCGCATATGGAACAATCTTCGACTAATCCAAATACTAAATAGTCCAGCTCTGTTAATGGCTTCATCGGAATTTCCTTTTGTAAAATTTTGTGTAGTCGTTGGGCATCTTCTTCTAATTTTTCCATAAAAAACTTTCGCACAGTTCGGCCCGCGGTATGTTTCGAATTTGTTTAATGATTCATCATACGAACACTTGATGTAATATGCGAAGCTGAATGGTTCGTGGATATGCGTGGTGTTCGTAAACGATCCATCGGGAGTCGGTGCGCATGTGTCACATGGTTTCAATATTGATTCGAAGTCGGCATATATCGTAAACGGGACGCGCATCTGCTTGGCATAATTTTGAAATTTCAGAATGCTGTCTGTGCCAGGACTTGGTATTACAGTGCAGACTTTGTTGCAGTTTTCTTTAGCATGTTCGATAAGCCGCTCTTCGAGTTCGAAAGAATTGTAAACATCCGTCACATAACCATTTAGCACTATCGTGTCTTGAAAGCTGACGTCCAACGAGCCGACTCAGATTCTTTATCCAGCAGTAGTGCCTGGTTTCGCCATTTTCAATGTACAGCAGATTCACATGAGTATTCCGTTTTTCCTTGGTGTAGTGCAGCGGTCCAACAATACTTTTTTCTTCCAGTCCATAAACATTGACGCTGATGTTGTTGAGAGATTCAAACAATTTTATATCTTTGATCTTCTTGGGGAACTTAATATCATCGAAATTTAAAACTGTCGAATAATGCGGATATGATGCGACTCGATGCGGGTGATTGCTATAATCGACTGGGTGTAAAGCCGATGTTATTGCCCATGCAAAACACGCCTGATCTTCATTTTGAATATTAACGACCGCCTTCTTTCGCTTGATCCATGCCGGTAGCTCGATATACGATGAAGCCCGAAGCGGATTGTATTTATTTACATTGATTTCCAAATAGCAGACTTCCAAAAGCGACCACCCGCTGTCCCGTACCTGAAATTCTTCGCTCTTGCGCACTACAGTCGACGCCATATTTCGATAAATTTCCTCCAGATTGGTGGATTCGCAAACAGTAACATTTTTGGCGTTGAACGACTTCAAATCCAGTAGTAAATTATCGTCCTTGTCGAATTTTGCATATAGACCGAACAATTCAAAATTTGTTTTAAATGACGTATGCTTCGCCAGTTCGATTCGCAGCAGATGAAGTACATTTTCCTTAACTTCTTGTAAAAATTCTTCAATGGACTGGAAGTACTCGGAACTCGCTGGTTTTGAACGCGCTGTTGATAGTTTCCACATTTACGTTCCCAGTACCGCAGTATAATTTGTTTTTGTGGGCCGCGCTTCGTAAATTCCCAATGAATGAAGAAAATGGTATATCCACGTCGCATACTTCACAACGTCTGGTTCCCCGATCCGCCTTTGATTTTTTGGATGGACTGCGATTTTGTTCGTGGGCTGCGCGCTTTCTCGAAATATGACCGCTGCTAGTTGAGGGTTGTTCATGATCAGGTTGGACGCCGGTTGCGAGTTGTCCGTGCTCATTAACCATATGCCGCTCCAGACCATTTGTAACATTCACCGCAGTAAGCACACAATGCAGCCGTTGAATGGAATTTCTTCACATGACGATGTAAACTATCCATTCTCGAGAAAGTATCCCCACACTTGCCGCATTTAAAAGATGATCCATTGTCGCTATGTTTCGTCTTCATATGCCGCGCTAAGTTGTCTTGATGATTAAATCCTGCTGGACACATTTCGCAGTTGAATAAGGCCATTTTTCCTAAATTCACAAAAAAATTATTGTTTAGTTTTCGCGAAATATTTATAATTTTGCTTCTAAGATTAAATTTTATTATTATGAATGCTAAATTTGATTGAAAATATTTTATTTACGGAATTTTTCTACCACATTTTGTACAGTCTAAAATGAAAAAATTAAATTTTTCGACATTAAACAAAATTAAAAAACGTGAAATTATATTTTCTGGGATTTCTAAAACAAAATTTGAAAAATATTGACTGGTAAAAAATAACATGAAATTTTAATATTTCTAAAATAACTAATTAGTTTTTAATTTTTTGCATGCAAAAATTAATAAAAAAAAATTTCAAAATAAAAATTAATATTAAAAGGAATTAAATGTTTCTTACTCACCAATATTGAAAAAATGTAATAAAATTTTAAGAAATTAAACTTTGAAACAAAAAACCTAACTTTAAAAATTCGCAGAATACAATATGATGACACGAAGCACACTGTACTTTATGAAGTCAAAAGACGTAATGGTTTTAAAGCCGTTTATCACGTGTATATACACTTTTTTGATTGATGACGTCATATAACTTTATCCAGATGTGTAAGAGATTACAAGCTGAAACAAGTTTGATTGCACAATATGATGCAATAATTTTTATAATTCTATTTTACTGCATTAGCACACACAATATATGCATTAACTTGTTCAGACATGTTGCATTCCAAAGCGACGACGATTTCGTATGTAAAATGCCGCGGAATGTAATGTGTAAGCTATTTTACTATGCGAAAGGTTAATTTTTGCATTCGAAAAAATCTTTTATACATATTATTATACAAATAAATTTTATTATTAATTTATATTTGCATGGTAAAATTCCAAATTTTAAAAAGAAAAATTATATAATATTCATAAAATCCTTTTAAAACGTGACTAAGTTTGAGCGAAAAAATATTTTACATTTTATTCACGGAATTGTTATAACACATCCTGTACATTCTAAAAATTTTAAAGAATGTTTTTTAAATAGAATTCTTGTAGTCTGGAATCATTTCTACCGTTAGTTGGAATATCATTGGGTCGTGTAATATGAAATGTCGTTTTCCGACCACTTCGCCTACTATGTAATTCAGATAAATATCGATACTTTTTATGCCTTAGAGAAGTGTTTAAATAGAATTCTCGTAATCTTGAATCATTTCCACCCTTAGTTGGGTCGTGTAATATGAAATGTCGTTTTCCGACCACTTCGTCTACTATGTAATTCAGATAAATATCGATACTTTTTAAGCCTTAGAGAAGTGTTTAAAAGCCACTCTTTAATTTTAAATAGAATTCTTGTAATCTGGAATCATTTCCACCCTTAGTTGGGTCGTGTAATATGAAATGTCGTTTTCCGACCACTTCGTCTACTATGTAATTCAGACAAATATTAACACTTTTTAAATCGAAAAGAATGTTTTTAACATAACTTAAAAAGTATAAAGTATGCTCAACTCTACATAGACAGAGCAATTATTCAAAAAGTTATATTGCTTGGCGGGCCGCATGAAAACTTGCAACGGGTCGCATGCGGCTCGCAGGTTGCCGACCCCTATTCTAAACTATCACCCACTAACTTTTAAATTTTAGTAAAAAATTTTTACAGAAAAATTTGTGATGTGTTGTCAATATTGTCATTATCATGCGATAATATCAGCTAGCAATATACCCCCCTCGTGCATCAAAAATGCGTGTGATAACTTACCAAATATAAAAAATTATTTCTTATTTTGCTCATTGTGTTAGCATGTGCTAAAAACACAAAAATGTTTTACTCAAACTTAAATTTAAGTTTTGAAAAAAATAGCTTTTCTCTTAAATACTTTATTTTTTGCTTATTCACGAGATTAAAAAAAAATTGGTAACCCTAGTTATAATTTATAACAAATGTATTATATGTACAGCTAAAAATTTCTAGCAAGTGTTAAAATTAATACTAAAAAGGCATTAAAGGTGTTTTTTCAGCTTACCTGTAGTTTTCAAATAAAACAAAAACACTGAATAAAACAATCAAAAACCGCACGCACAAACAATCTAAAACGAAAAAACAAACAAAATCACACACAAAAAACACAAAATTTTTCTTAATTCACTAATTTAACTTTTATAATTAAAACAAAAACTAAATATTAAACTTTGAAAAACGAAAAAACAAACAAAAGCACACACAAAAAACACAAAATTTTTCTTAATTCACTAATTTAACTTTTATAATTAAAACAAAAACTAAATATTAAACTTTAAAATATAACTAGAAATTAACTTTAAAAATCCACAAAAAATTAAATATAATAAATTCCGCTTTAAACACAATTCATAAGATAGCAAATACGAGTATTACAATGCAATATTCATACGTATGTATATAACGTATTGGACTTGCATATAACATGTACCCGCATTCCAACATTTTCTGTATTTTAGCAAATCTAAGCATTTCTTATATATACAAGGTTAATATTCGATAGATAATTTTATAAAAAATAATTTTTATTAAAACTTAATTATGAATTCATATTTATACAATAGCATCTGAAAAATTAAATTTTTCGTCTTCAGGGGATATTAATTTTTTTTTTTTTTTTTTTTGTATTATAATTATTCATCATAAAACCCAGCAATACGATACATATCAAACATTAGTCGGAAGTATTATCGATTTATACCTAGTTCAAAAATTGATTTAGGGATGGAATGTGAATAAAAAAATCGATTTTTTTATAATTAATATTCGGCGATATGATATATATCAAACATTACTCGAAAGTATTATTGATTTATACCTAGTTCTAAAATTGATTTAGAGGCGAGACCTGAATAAAAAAATCGAATTTTTGTTTTATAATTTTTATTAAATATATGTAAAAATTGATACAATATTGAAATTTTTAAAATACATAGTACAATTAAATAATACATTTGAAGAGAATAAATTAAAAAATTCGCCATTCAGCATCCCCCACGATTTCAAGAAGATCCAATGTTTTGAATTGCAATTTATGAGTTAGTCCAATGGGCCCATTGTTCATAATACCCAGTTTTGGATTGCTCTGCAGCCATGCCAGCATCTGCTCGTTCAAATTGTCAAATCTCGCCGGCAATGATATGTATCCAATTTCTAATTCCAATATTGTCTTCATTTTTGATGAATCGAATTTTGACGGCAACTGACTTGCTGCCAATATTTTATATATTTTTCCAATCTCCATATCAGAAAGTTTAATCCATCGTTTAACAGCGCCAAGATGATTCAATTCGTCCATAAAATTTCCCGCCATTTTTTGAATTAAGTCTCTGTTTCCAAATGAAGCACTAGCAGTAATGGATTCCATTGTTGGCAATAATTAATTGTTAACACAACAATTGGAAAAAATTGTTTTACAACAATAAGATTTAATGTTTTCACTAAAGTTTCGAACAAAATTGTAAATGAAGAAATTCTGTCGCGCCCTTCTTATCGCAGAAAAATAGTATGATGACGTCAGCTATCACACGTAATGTGGCCATACAGGTTAAAACCTGCTGCTTCATTTTCGCATATTAGACAGAAATCTTCACTATTTGATATCAGTATACATTCTAATGACGTCAGCTGGCAAATACAAGTTTAAACCTGTTTTCAGATAAAAATATGAAATCAAGGTACAGAGTTCCCGGAGGTTCAGACTAGCAACGCCATCTTTAACTATCAAAAAATATTTTCGGCGCCATCTGTTGACAATTTTTCAAACTTACACACAGGGATCGCTATTATCCAGACTGGCAGCGACATCTAGTAGTGAATTTACAGAGCTCGAAGGTGGCTGCGCCATCTGTTGACAATTTTCCAAACTTACACACAGGGATCGCTAGTATCCAGACTACGCGAGCTATCTAGTAGTGAATTTACAGAGCTCAAATTGGCTGTGTCATCTGTTAGGGAATTTTTTAATTCTTAGGTTCGGTTAGGTTAGAAAAAATTTTGTTAGGTTAGCTTAGGTTAGAACAAATTTCCTTAGGTTCTGTTAGGTTGGATCATGTTCCGTTAGGTTCACTTAGGTTGGGCAAAATTTCACTAGATGTCGTTAGGTTGGAGACCAAATTTTTCTCCACCCACCGTCGGAGGTTTCTAGAACCGCCCCGGTATTTTACCTCCTCCCGAGATCGGCCAAAAAATCGGGAGGAGGGGAGGAGGGCTTAGAACTGTCCAATTCTTACTACTGTTGCCATTACAAAATTTATCAAACCCAGACAAATATTTATCAAACCTAGACAAAAACAATATTTTGTTTAAAAAAAAAAAAATAAATAATAAAAATCGTTTTTAATTTTGATTAGGATGAATTTCCACAAAATAACGTAACTCTTATTTCAGAACACAATTAAAATCAAATAGATAATGGATATTATGTCAAGTATACAATATAATTACTTTATTGATATTACGATCTGACCGTACCGGTCAGTCCTCACACTAGTTGATTTCATTCAATTCGCACGTATCTTTTACGGGTGATGTTTATTGCTGGTACTTCCAATTTTAATGTATTTTGTTATCCTATTGTACCTTTAACAAGGAACTTCTTTTTATTGAATATAACACTCATATATAAAAATTTTACAATTTGCAATTTCATAAATTTTTGAAATAATAAAATATAAAATCATTGAAATTATGTATAGAATATAATTTTTTTTTCTTCCATTAGTTTTGGTAACTAAAACCCAGACTGCATCGAAAACCTCGTCTGGACGTTCCCCGGACGCCCTCAAAAAGAGGACAAATCCGGGGAAATCCGGACGGATGGCAACCCTATATACATTGTCGTATCCTGAGTCCTACGGCACAATTGGATTGGAAGGCGTCGCTGTCACCAGGGCAGTTTTTGTTGAAGACAAAACTCCGTAAAATCTTGATTTACCAATGTCGTTGACGGTTTTCCAACAGTTATCGTATTTGGCGAAGTTTAACACCGACTTCTAATTGTCGAATGTTTTTAAAAGACTTTTTATCGTCGAAGTTAATAATGTTTTCAATAGACTTGTTATCGTCGAATTTACTAACACTTTAAATAGACTAACACTTAAAATAGACTTTTATCGTCGAAGTGAATAATACTTTTTTCAAGAAACAACACAAGAAATGAATTTAAATATCCTTACTTATATTATAAATGCGAAAGTGAGTTTGTTTGTTTGTTTGATTGGCTTTCACGCCTCAACAGCTTAACCAATCAACTTGAAACTTTGCACAGACGTTGCCTGCGGGCCAGAGACGGTTATAGGCTACTTTTTATCTCGGGAAAAAAATTTATTCCCGAGGGAAAATGCATTAAATTACAACAGCTGACTATTAAAAACGGATAAATGATTTCAAACTTTGTATATTCCTAACAGAAGGGATGAGAAAGGACACAAACTACTTTATACCCAGGGAAATTTCCCGTGGGAAATTTCATTCGTGGGGAAAAATATATTTTAAATGAAACAAAAAATGATGATAGACAAATATGACAATATACAGCGATAAACATAGGTTATTTTTTATCCCGATAAAATATCTCATTCTCGAGGGAAAACGTATTTAAAATGAAACAATGAAACAACAGCTGACTATTAAAAAACAGCATGTTTGATTTCAAACTTTGCATATTGTTTACAGAGACGATGAGAAAGGACACAGACTACTTTCTATCCCGGGAAAATATCTAACTCCCGTGGAAAGTCTTATTCCCGTGGGAAAATATATATTTAATAATAATAATAATAATAATAATAATAATACCTTCTTCAGAGACTGTAGGGGCTTTACATCTCAGATTTTACAAGTCGTCTCGTTTTGTCTCCCCCGATATTTTAAATTTTATTTTTCAGCATTGTGTTTTTAAAAATATGTGTTTTCAAGATTTTTGTGAGTGTTCTAACTTATTTATTTATTGCCCATACCCTGATCCAGCTGGTCTGGCAGGGTACTTTTAGTCTCTCGTTATGCCACTAAGGGCCTTTTACACCCTTAGTGGTACTTTGTTATTCATACATGTTTTGTTGTTTTTGTTATTGTTTTTTATCGATGTACCACCGAAGGCCTTTTACACCCGAGGTGGTACATCATTTGTTCTTTTTTCTGTGATATCTTGTTATGCCGCTGTAGACCTGTTGTTATGGTTCTACAGCGGTATTGTTTTAATCCCTTATTGCTTCACTGGTCGGCCTGTGGCCTCCCAGTGACGTAATAAGTTTTATCTGTGATTATATCTGTGATATATATTTCTAGTCTCTGTGTTTCTCTAGTCGGTTCTCTCCACTCCGAGGCCTTTTTCACACCTCGGAGGGAGTCCCAGCGATGGCTTCCAGGCCTTGGTGACCGGACGCTTTGTCTAGTACTTATCGTACCGTCACCAAGGACTGTCCGCTCTTTTTAAGCCCTGGGATGGCAGGGCTCATCGTTGGATTTTATATGTGTATGTTTGTCCGTTGTCTATTGCATTTATGTGTTCCTGTCTTTACGTGTTGTTTTTATTTTTACTGTGTTTGGCGGCGCATGCCCTTAGTAGGCGATGCCGCCGGGTGCTGCTGACCGCGCCATCCACCGGCAGCAATACCCCAATTTTAACAAAAAAAAAAAAAAAAAATAATAATAATAATAATAATAATAATAATCATAATCTTTATTGTTCTGCAATACATGCATACAATGAGTTGCGATGAACGTACATATATACAATTTTAATATAATTGAATACAAATAAATTAGAAAAATACAAAAGAATTTGATAAACATGGAATTAGTACAATAAACAAATTTGGGTAATATATATATTCATTGGTTATAAATTATTCGTTCCTTGCCGATACTTATATTAATATATTATTACTTCCACATTTAATTAAGAATTAAGTGTTCTTGGCATCACAGTTTTGTAATTCAAAAAAGGAAAAATCTTACATCAATACTTAAATTATAATTTCAACTAAAACCAATCAATCAAAAAGAAAATATTTATTTTATTTTTTAATAATTTTTTTTCTTTTTAGATTTCTGATTACTTGACTAAAAAAAATTAAAGATTACTTAAGGAATAGTGGCTATGCGGTATTTACATAAATATACCTACATAAGTGCATTAAAATTTAATTAAAAAAAAAGAATATTATTTTTATTTTATTATATTTTATTTTTTTTTTTTACTATTAAATAATACTTAATTAAAAATTTGTTATTTCAAAAAATAGTTTTGATTTTGTTGATTAGTTTTTATTTAATTATTAAAATAAAAATCATAGACATTACATAAGACATAAGTTGAATAATAAGAATAAATACCATTTTTTTTTTTTTTTTTTTTTTTTGTTTATTTAAATATATAGGGTGGGAGTGCCAAAAGTCGGCCACTTAAACAATTAATGTCGTGCAGAATTCTGAATTTTGAATTTACGCGTATTTTGATTATCTCATTAAGTACTTTTAAGTATCGCCTTTCTAACTAAATAGAGATCAAATTTCTAAATTAATAAACAATTAAAATATTTTAATTTTTATCTTTAAAAATGTATTTCCCTTAAGTCGGCCACCTGTGCCCTAAAGTCGGCCAAAAATGTTCCTAAGGTCGGCCACCCGGATTTTTCATAATAAAAATGAATTACCTGATTGTAGTTTATTACAAGACTAAGGAAAACGTTTAAAGAAAACTCTTTAGCATTAAAATATTTTATTAATTTAAGTTTAAACCAAAATAGAATTATAAAAGAACATTTTTAAATATTTTTTAATCAATAACAACATTACATATTAATATTAAATAAACTGATAATTTTTGGCAAAAATAATATTAACGTAACGCATATAATTATCGTATCGCAATTTAAATAACATCTAAATAATCTTCAATAACTGCTCATAAACTAATTTTTTAAAACTCAATATCAAAATAAATTAACAGACAATCTTTAAACTCTAAACTAAAAAATCTAAGCACTAATTATCTTTTTAATCTTTTCGATCGTTGCATTATATTATCTGAATAATTTTCGTCTCCTTTTTTCTTTTTCGTCGAATGTTTCTTTTGAGTACTTTCTTTTTTCGTCTGCTTCAATTTTGATTTAGCTTCTTTGAGGTCAGCTGTTTCCTGTTTCTTCTTCTCCATTAATTCTTTCCTTTCTTGTCTTTTCTTCAAAATCTCCTGTTTTTCTAAATCTTTTTGTAAAAAATATTCTCGCCATTCATTGGATGAAATAGCGAAGGGCATTTTCTCTTTTTCCGATCTTTTTTTTTTATCAAAAATGGATGATTTAGGAAAAATAAATGATCTCTAAAAGCTGGGGAAACAGTACTTTTGGGTGTACTCCATTCAAAAGTTGAAGTAGTTTCTTGAATAGAATTTTGAGATTCTTTCTCTTCTCTACAATTTTTATGTGGAGTAGTTTCCTGATTAGAACTTTGAGGTTCTTTCCCTTCTGTATAATTTTTATGTGATGTTACACTGGCTTTGAGATAAAAATTTTGAGATTCTTTTTCTTCTACTGGATTCTCATTTGAATCGATTAAAGATTCGTTTGAATCTTTTTCCAAAATTCCTTCTGAATTTACAATAAATGTTTCTGTGACATTCAACTCAGAATTATTTGGTCGTATTGGTATTCCATAAGACGCCGAAGATTCATGCTCCTTTTGATTGTCTATGATTATCTGAGCACCATCAAACTCTGTACCGGAAATATTTTTTTTTCTTTTCTGTATTATATTTATAACTGTTTCAGGGTCAATTCCACTTTCTTTCAAATCATTTTTTAGTAAACTTATAACCTTAACTGCTGCTTCTTCTTCTGCTTGAGTGATATTTTCCAACTCTTTCTGTTCAATATTTCTCTCAAAATTGTTTTTCACACATTTACTAAAGTCCACTGCATTTGGATTGAAAGGATATAATCCACACTTTTTGAAACCATTTTTAATTGTTTCTTTCAAATCTCTTTGTAAGACATTTTGTAAAAGAGGACAAAATGTTGTTTTTGTCAATACTTTATTAAAGTTTTCTGGCTCATTTTGCCATTCTCGTACGGTTTTTCGCCATTCTTGTTTTAATGGTCGAAATACACTCACATCGGCTGGTTGCATGATGTGTGTGGTATTTGCAGAGAGGGCATACAAGATAATACCTTCTTTAGCACAAAAGTCACTTAATTCTTTACTCAAATGCGATTTGTGTTCATCAACGAAAAGTAATACTGGTTTCTTAATATTTTTTTCTTTTAACCACCGATTCAATCCATTGGCAATGTATTCAAAGAAAAGCTCTGCTTTCATCCATCCCAAAAACCACGAGGATGGCATTGTATTTATTATTTCTTTTGGTGGTCGAACATACGGGAATACCACCATAGGTGTTAATGTGTGTCCTGATGCAGAGAACACTAAAAGTACTGTGATCGTTTCTTTTTCATTCCCACGTTGAATTTCATAAATGTTTTTCCAGCCCTTAGGTGCTATTACCTTCCCTGATTTCGGACAAATGTTAAAACTGGTCTCATCTCCATTAAATATCCGATTAGGGTCTTCGAGAATATCACAATTGTTTGTTTTTTCTAAATACATTTGCAAGTCTTGGAACCACTTTCTAATTGATTCTTCAGTAACGATGGATCGTCCCAAATTTATCGTCTCGGTATTTCTTTCATTTAACTCAGGATGACGTTTCATAAACAAATGATACCATTTAAGCCCTGGTCTCCCATCTTTAAACGGTGTTTTTCGATTATCCTTTTTGGTTATAGATTGAACTGTATTTAATAAATCTGATATTTTTCTTGGAAAACCACACTTTGATAGATTCATTAACCACTCCACCAGAAGTTTTTCCTCCGATGGAGATAAAACTGTATCTCGGCCCATTTTTACGATATTTTCTTCGATCCTTCCGTGTATTCGATCTTGCAAGGTTGCCCTTGGTATTCCATATTGCCGAGAAGCGTTTCTAATGGAAATATTGTGACTATAAATAGCATTAAGAGCGAGTTCAATCTTACGCTTATCGTATTGTACAAGACTTCTCTTCGGAGCCATTGAAAATACTATAAAATCACTTTAAAAATATCACAAACTAATTAAAAAATAAGCTTCACGTAGTACAGATAACTGAACTCCAGTTTATCAGTTTAAAAAGTAACCAATAAATTTATAAATAAAGTACCTATATACTACCTATTCTATAAATAACTGAACTTCACAGAGCTCGTGAGAAAATTGAGCTTGTCATTACAAATGGAAAATATTTCAGACCTTAGATCAGTGTTGAACAAAATGTAATACAATTACAGATTACATTTTTTAATTGGTTTTGCTTAAGACATAAATATGCATAAAACTGCTATTATCTAAATTAAAACAATTTCGATAGTTAAAAGAGGAAATTAAGGTCGGGTTGACAAATAAATTTTTTGTTATGTCAATATTGGGACTAACAGAGCCTAATTTAACCAGTTATGACCAATTTATGATAAGTAATTCGATATCGATAATTTTCGATAACGAAAAGTAGGTTTTAATAGTTGCAATACGTTTGGAATACCCATAACTTGCTTCGCTTAAGCCTTCAAAAATTTCGTTATTTTTTCGCTACGGTGCACCGTTTATGAAATACTTACGATCAAAGTTTTCGATTACGAAGAGTATCGTTTAAATACAAATAACAAAAAACATTTCGATTTTAGAACAGCGTAACTTCAGAAGCACTTATTATGACTACTACCTACAACTAGTGTGTTAATAATAATAATAATAATATGTACATGAAAAATAGTTTGTTGACGGCCCGGCCGACTTTAGGATTTCTTCACAAATTTTATCCCTAATGTCGGCCACCCGTTTATTTTTCAAATTTCAAACGATAAACGTTTTAAACAATTTCTAACTTCTTTGGAGATGTATAATGTCATCAGATTTCACAAATTTAATTGTTACTGTTAAAAACTTGAAGAATAATTGCTTATTTCCCGCACTGACTAAACTTACAAATTACAGAACGGCTGATTCATTTTCAACACAAATTGACATTTATCAATCGATTAAGTGTAATAAAACGCTAACTACTTGACAAAAAATATTCATTTTAGAAATCGTACATCTAGAATAGGTGAACCTTTTGTTTCCATGTGATTGCCAAGCATTTTTTATTTCTTAAGGCCTTATTTTTTTAAAAAAAGCAACTAGTGGCCGACCTTAGGGCACCGGCCGACATTAGGCAATCCCACCCTATATATACAGTGTGTTTGCCTAAATCAAGTTAGTTTTAAATGATTAAAATAAAATACCCATAATAATAGATCTTGCTCGAACAGCGGCAATGATAAAGTTTTATAATTTTATAATAAAATCATTTTCGTAGGTCGAGAGAAATTTAGCGAGGCCTAAATCAGAATCAGGATCTTCCGGTACAAATGCTTGAATATATTTACGTCTTTCTATATTAAAAGCAGGATAAATAAATAAAAAATGATTTACTGTTTCTAAGGTATTTAAATTACATACTTGACAGTTTTCACGAAAATTTATTTTATGTGATGCATATTTGTCCCTAAAATATATAAAGTCCCCATGAAATGTACGCAATTTAATATACATCCTTAGTGCCTGAATTGGAATTTTTGAATTCAAAATTATTTGAGAAAATTCTTTATCAGAGATAAATTTATAAATATGACAAAATTGTGAATTTAAGGCTCGACTAACATCTTCTGTCAAACACAGATTACTGTATTTTTCTACAATTGCATCTGTTTGTTCTTTCAAGTTTTGATAATTTGTTAATAATTCTGGCAAACTGACATCAACGGCCTGTAACATTCGGCAAATTTGTGCTACCTAGTTATATTTGATGTCTGTATTACGGTTGGACAGATATAAATTCCATAGCCTTAGGTAGCATTTTTTTGGAAATCTGTCATCGCCCATTTTTTGTATATTTAAAATCCATTGTAACGTTTGTCTTAAAATATTTACCGAGATACGAGTACTATTTGTTTCCAAACGCACGACATAATTAGGGGTACTTTTTGGTAACATTAGTAAGCGCTTGAGAAAGTTAACTTGCACTTTTTCAATTTCATTTAGATACCGTAGGCTCCAAATCGGAGAACAATAAAGAGTTGAATTTAAAACAATGGACTTGAACAAAGTAATACGAGTTTCCCAGCAGGTAGTTTTCATTTTTGCTAATAAATTCAAAAGAGCGCCAATACACGTGTATGACTTATTTACCGCTGTACATGCAGTCTCATAAAAAAGTGATGACGATGTAAAAATAGTACCTAAATATACATATTTGTTGACGGTTTCGATACGTTCACCTTTAAATTCTAATTGTACTGGTTTTGTTTTACTACCTCTGCGGAAAATCATGAGCTTAGTTTTATTAGAATTAACAGTAAGTCCATTTTGATCACAGTACTGTTCTAATTTTAAAAGTTTTCGTTTGATGTTGAATGGACTATCACCTAATAACACTAAATCGTCTGCGTACATTAAAAATAGAATATCGCTATAACCATCAATATTAACGCCTTTAAAATTGTCTGCTTTAAAAAATTCTTCTATGTCACTAATAAAAAGATTAAATAGAGCAGCTAAGCGATTCTCCTTGCAAAAGACCTTCGTGGACAGGAACCGCTTCCGATAATATTCCATCAATATTAATTTTAATTTGAGAGGAATCGTACAGACTTTTTAAAATTGCTAGAAATTTATTACTAATTCCCAACGCATGAAGCTTAAGCCATAATTTGTATCGTGGAACACTATCGAAAGCACGTTTGAAGTCCACGAATACTGCATATATTTTCCTGCGTGGTAACCTTAGATGAAGTTGTATTATAGCGCTGAGGGTAAATACGTTATCCAAACAACCTCTACCCTTACGAAATCCAGACTGGCTTTCAGGTAAAATATTATACTCATTCATCCACACCGTTAACCTAGCTAACAGAATTTGAGTAAAAATTTTGACAATAGTATTCATTAAGGCAATACCACGGTAATTTTGCATGTCAAATGGATCACCCTTTTTGAACAACATTATCATTATCGCCGTTGACCAATTCACAGGAACACACTGCGTATTCATTATTTTATTAAACAAAGTAGTTAGGTAAAGTAACCAGTTTTGAGGTAAAAATTTATAGAATTCATAAGAGAGTCCATCTTCACCGGTAGCTTTGCGCGCTCTACATTTAGACAGACTGTTTTTGACCTCCTCTAAACTGATTTCTCCATCCAACAAAGAATTGTACACAAAATTCAATTGAGTTACATTAAAATATTATTAGCAGCACTTTGACTATTACATTTATAAAAATCAATCCAATTTTGTAAATTGATAACATTATTTTGTTTTGGTTGTTTATTTACATTGAATTTATTTACAATGACCCAAAATGCACGTGAATCTTTGGCATTAGCTAAGTCAGTGACAGTTTGTTTTTCAAAATTTTGTTTTTTATTTTTAATTAATTTCTTATAATCCTTTTTACTATTGATATAGTTCAGTTTGTTAACTACAGTAAAACCTTCTCGTCTACATACTTTTAAATGATATTTGACATTTTGTTTCGAACTCTTACATTCGGTATCGAACCAAGGTTTATTAATTTGTTTTCTACAATTTCCAGTTATTTTTACCGAAAGTAAACCCAAATTTTCACCAACTTCAAAAATTGTATCTACCAAATTTTTGTAAACAGCATTAATGTCACCTAAATGAAAATTGAACTGAATATTTGGTGAAAATTGCATTGCATTGTAATAATCAATAGCTTTACTGTCATCCCACGTAATAATCATTTTTTTTTTTAGAAATAGATCTATTAGATTTTGGATAAAGTTTATTTCCATCAACAGTTACTACAACTGGAAAATGCTGAGAATTCGATACAGAATCACAAACTTTAGGATCTAATATTCTGGACAAGTTAGAGTAGTAACACCACACTAAATCGATTGTACTATCACCAAGAGTACTTGAAAAAGTAATTTGACCGTCTGCATCAGACTTAGTTCTGCCATTCAGCAGTACGAATCCTAATAATTCCATGAATTCTACGAGTTCTCTTCCTTTACTTGTACATACTGAATCTCTGTTAGAACGGTGACAATTTAAATTTGTATTTGTAAATAATTCATTATCTAAACAATTTAAATCACCAATTCTAGAATTCATGTCACCAAGAATTAAAAATGTAATATTACTATATCTGTTAACAACTGAATCTACTACTAACGAAAGTTTTTCCAAACTATGGCTTAAATCCAAATTCGGCTTAAAGTAAACTAGGCAAATTATTATCTTAAAGTTATTATTTTGAATTAATATAATCAACCATTCATCACATTTGTCGAGAATATCAACTGAATTATCTTTATGATTTTTTACCAAAATTGCTAATCCGCCACTAGGTCTTCCATATTTATACTTTCTTATAGCATTAACAAAAAAGGGGGTATAATTTTTTAAGTAGTAGTAATTGTTATTATCGAGAATTATTTCTTTTTGTAACCATGTTTCACAAAAACATAAAACGTCAAAATCACATGTTGAATTGTCCGAAAAAATATTACTTACATTATGAAACCCTTCAATATTCCATAGGCATATTGACACATTGCACTGTGCCTGTAATTGCTATTGCGTTAAACGATGCGACGATGAAATGTTACCAGAACTGGATTGGTCTTTAGGTATTTGTGTTGACGACATCGTACAAATTTTTCCTTTAGCACTAAAGTATTCATCCAGACGCTTCCTTTTTCTCTCTTGTATAGCTCGGTCATCAGTGGGTACTTTTGGCGGTGTAATAAGAGGTGAATCCCGTTCTTGAACGGCAATATTCAAAGCTAAACTTCCATCAGAGTTTGTAATAATATTGCTGGCCCGGACAGCGCTGCCATCCACGTAAAGTGTATCATATTTAAGCACTAATGAATTAAATTTTGTTTTAAATTGGTGTTTAAATTGAGATAATAATTTGCGTTCTAACAAAACACTTTTACTAAAATGTTCTGATATATAAATTTCAGTGTTTTTAATAACCGATTTTTTTTTTGTAAGATTGGATTTCTTAATTCGATAGATTCAAACTCAACCAACAAAACAGAGAAATTTACGTCTTTATTTAGCAGAAAAACATTTTCTAAATCGTTCGCACTACATTCCACCTTTAGAATATCTTTGATAAAATTTACAACAGTTGTTTTGTAATTAACTTCGTTATTTAATGACAAACCTTTAAATATTAAATTCTTTTTCCTCAATTCACGATCTTGCAGATTGAGGCGAATATTTTGATTTTCAAGTTTCTTACGAAGATTTTGATTTTCTAATTGCAAATTTTTAACTGTTTGTTCCAGTTCCACCATTTTGTCAGAAATTTGTTGTAGAGATGCTTTCAAACTATTAATTTGTCGCGTATCTTTTTTTATTTCCATTAAAAGTTCAATGAAATTTACTTCATTATCACTGTTCATTTTTATTTTGTTACTAAATTTTGATATTATATTTTATAAAATTATGACTTTTTTTTTTAAATTTAAACAATGCTATCTAACAATTTAAAATTATTAATTAAAAGAACATTAAAAACAAGTTATGTAAGCACGTCTGTATTGCTCAAGAACCAAATCGCAACTCCGGGAAAATATATATTTAAAACAGTATAAAAAAAAAGAATCATTGATTTCACTTGAACTTGGTATGTTGTTAAAGGAATGTTATTTACCCGGGGAAAATATTGTATTTCTGTGGGAAAATTCCAAAGAAAAAAGTAACAGTACGTACTCGACGCGCAATAGCGACGTGATGAAAGTGCACTTTATATGTTTTAACTAAATGCCATAATTTCAAATTCCACGCGAGCGAAGCCGCGGGTAACAGCTAGTTTATTATAACAATTAAAAGTTACATAGTACTTAATCTTATGATAGTGATTTTAATAATAATTTATTGGGTCAAATCGTGGTCTATTTATATGGTTTTTTTTATTGACTTTCTATCCTAGGGGATTTTCCTAATGATTATTTAATTATTTTATTATTATAAGAATTTAGGTGAAAGTCGTGGCTCGACATTCCTCCCTCATTAAGAAGATTGAATGCGTTGAATTCAATCGTCGAAAATTAATTTGCTTGCTCGTAGTCTTCTTGTTTCGGATGCTGTAACGCTTCTGGTTTTTCTTACTAGCGAGGTGTATTTTGGTGGAGGAATCGGCTTGTCTCCGTTGTCTTCCTGCTTGAGCTGATACATGACGAAGGAATCGGTTATAGGAGCTGTAGGTTGGTACTGATTTCGGACTTGCTTCGTGTTACCAAAACAGCAATTGATATAATTTATTTCGTTACGGCTGTCACATCTCTTGAAATACTTCTTAACTGCGTTGAATATTCGGCTTATTAGTGACCATTTGTAAGTGTAGTACAGTGCTAGTGTTGTTGCGAGGCATATTCCAATTATCTTGGCGTAATACAATATTGTGTTCTCGTGTTGGATGAAGAATGGCTTGTTTAACTGTTGTTGAAGTTCTTCATCGAACTGGTTCAATCTGTGTTGGGTATAGCGAAGATCGTCGAGATTCAGTTTCGTTAATTGGATTGGTTTGAGCTGAATCGTGGGTAGATGGGACATGTTGATTTTCTTTTGGATACAGCAGTCGTCTTTGTTTAGCTCGATATTCGGTACGTAGTCGCGTTGAATAGTTTTATTCACTAGTGTCGTTTTTGATTCCAGGTTTACTGAATTAGTGAATGCTTTGCAGTCCTCTTTTAAGGTTAGGATTCCATTTCCATTTAATACAGTTGTGGCTTCGTTATTGTGTTTGCATAGGATTGTACATCTTGTTTCTTCTGTTAACGTGAAGAGCCATTGATTAATTATTATTGATAGGTTGCCATATGTTGGTGCTAGCGTAAACATTCAGGATGTCGCATATTTCTGGGATCTTGCGCTTAGTAATTTGAAACAGTTGTGTTTCACAAGTATGATGTTGTGTTGTTTCGACGATGTGGACGTCATAACAGATGTAATGTTGAATATTATATTCGGTGCATTGGTCAATTGACTGTAGTTGCACATAATGAGTTCTACTCTTTGATACCATTAAATAAGGAAAATTAATTTTTATGATGGATAATATTTGGTTATTAGTTTTACTAGGTACAGGTATAGGATATAATTTGTAAATGTCATATAAATCTATTTTTGTAATGGGAATTTCGATAACAATTACTAATTCATTATGAGTGTGAAATGATTTGACTTTAATTAATTTATAATAGTACTCTAAATTTTGCCAGGTGACTTCAAAGGGTAAATTGTATTTTAATGAGTTTTGTAGTTCCGAAAGTAATGTTCTAGGTGAGAGAATTTTATAATATATTATTCCATGTCTTGTAAATGTAATTGCATTTTCGTAATCCTTAATTCATTTTTCAGCTAAATTATTTATTTGTTCAATTAGTAACAGATGTTCGATTATTTCAATTTGTAATGTATTTTCATTAATTATTTTTGAACTGTTTGCCATATAAATATTAAACAATTGAATACATGAATCTAATTTTGCCTCTATATCATTTAATTCAACCGTTGTTTTATTTAAATTACGTATTGTGTCTGTAATAACCCTAATTTGTGACTTCATAAGAATATGCGTTTGTTTTTGGTCGTTAATTAAACTTTCTATCGAATGCTGGTAAAAATCTGCATCATCTGAGTCAGGTAACTCAAATAACCATTTTATCGGTTTTGAAAAAGCGTTGATTAATCCACGTCGTTTTCTTTTATCACTGTTTAAATTAAATTGTTCCCTAATATCATTATATCTAACGTCTAAATCTAATAAGTGGTTATGAATGAGTAACAGTGTTTGCTTACATGTAGAATCTACTGAATTTATAATATTACAATAAGATAAACTACTAGAGTATGCTAATTTAGATTTTTCAATTATATTTTCTATACTACTAATGTTATAAAAGTGAACTAACTTAATATTATTATAAGCTATTTGTGCTTCGCCTATATTATTAAAATATATTCCCGGATTTGGGGTAATGGGAGATACGGAAAATAGTATGTTGTTGGCTTGTACTAGGGCCAGGATCGATAACAAAATTATTATTATCGCCATCACCTGAAACAAAGGGTTTCAATTGTGATAGATTGTAAGCTCTATATTTGTTGTTAGAAATTTTCAAAGTGGCTGTGTTATTATTGTGTAGTTCTGAAATTTCGTATGGACCTAAGTATGTGGGTTTCAGTCCTTTATCATCTCGAGATTTACGGTTTTTATCGTGTAACCATACTTTGTCTTGTTCCCTATAGTTTATTGTTTTAGTTTTTCTATCATAATATTGTTTTGTTTTTTCTCTACTTTTAGTCAAATTTTCTTTCGCTACTTCGCGTATTGGTTTAAATCTATTTACGATGTCTTCAGTTAAATTATTATATATATGTTGGGTTGTCGTGAGGTTTAGTGATCGTATCTGGGATATTTGGATCGCGCCCGAATACTAATTTGTACGGTGTTTGCCCAGTAGATCGATTTTCATGCGTGTTATATGAATGAGCCGCTAGATAAACATATTCATCCCAATTAGTTTGATCTTTATTTATGTATCATCGAATAAATGTTTTTATCGAACTATGGGTTCGTTCTAGTGCTCCATTAGATTGGGGATGGTATGGTGTAGTCTGTTTATGTTTAATTTTTAATGGTTTGTTTAATTCTTTTATCAAATTAGAGGTGAAGTTACTTCCTAAATCTGTCAGGATTGTTTTGGGAAAACCGAAAATAGAACAATATTTAAGGATGCAAACGGCGGTAGTTTCAGAATTTGCTTCCGCGATTGAATATGCTTGTACATATCGCGTTAATTCGTCTTGTATATCGTCCTGAATAAGGATGTACCTATTGCCTGTGGGAGTTACGGGATAAGGACCCATTATGTCTAAAGCAACTGAATCGTTGAATTCATTTGCTGTGGACGTAATAACCATAGGTGGTTTTTCGTTTGTTTTTTTCATTTGTTGCCAAACTTTACATTGTTCTACATAATTTTCAATTTGTTGTTTCATTCCCTTCCAAAAATAAACCTTTTTAATTTTCTGCCATGTTCGTTTACTACCGGGATGACCAGCAAGAACATTGTCATGATATTCTTTTAATATGGTAGGGATTGCGTCTCTTTTTGGGTGAATCAAATCGCCTATTAATATATTAAATTTATTATTTTCTAAATTTAAATATTGAATCATATTTTCAAATATTTCTGTTTTAATATTATTACTAATATGAGATATATTTAATATATAAACATTGTCATCATTATTATGTTGTATTAGTAAGAGTAAGGTTTTTAATGTGTTGAATAATTGATCGCATTGAACTCTATCCATTGCCTTTTCTTTTACGTAATATAAATATAAAATTTGTGTTTTTGAATGATTCTCTAACCTACTTATTTCTCCTATTTTAACATTATGTTGGTGAGATAGATCATAGTGTTGTTCTATGTAATGACTAAATTTATTATTTTTAGTTAAATCACACGAGTATGGTAGACATAAAATTTTTATTTGTTCGAGAGGTAAATTTGCTCTATTTATCTTAGGGTCTTCAGTATTTTTGTAATGCCTTTGTATGAAGTTATCGTATGTGAGGTTAAAACGTAAATGGTCTAACTCGTAATTATATAATACAGGTCGCGATAGTCCGTCTGCGTTTGAATTAAGGGTTCCCTTTTTATATTTAATTTCGTAGTCGTATTCGGATAATTTTAGACGCCATCGTACTAGTCGTGACGAAGGATCTTTTATGTTCATTAACCATTGTAATGGTTTATGATCCGTTACGATTACAAATTTTTGCCCGTATAAGTATGGATGAAAATGTTTTACGGCTTTAACAATAGCAAGCGTTTCTTTCTCCGTTGTGCTGTAGTTCCTTTCGGCTGAGTTGAGAGTCAGTGAGTAATAGGATATGGGTTTATCTTCCCCTATTATCCCTTGGGATAAAACCGCACCAATTGCATCATTACTGGCATCGGTCGCAAGTATGAACTTTTCTTTAAAATTTGGATATTGAAGTAAAGGTTCACTTGTAAGTATTTGTTTTAATGTGTTAAAGGCTTTCCTACATTTTCCATCGAAATTAAATATTGTGTTTTGTTTTAATAGATTAGTAAGGGGTTTTGCAATATTCGCGTAATTTTTTATAAATTTACGGTAGTAGCCCGTTAGTCCTAAAAATGATTTTACTTCTTTTTCGTTTCGTGGTTCTTTTCTATCGACAATAGCTTGTATCTTCAAAGGATTGGGTCTTACGCCCATATCGGAAATTGTATGGCCAAGACATGCAATTTCCTTACGAAGAAATTCACATTTGTCTGGCTGCAATTTTAAATTATGTTTTTGTAGTGATTCGAACACGTTTACTAATTTTTCATTGTGACCTTTCAAGGAGTTGCCATATATTACTATATCGTCCAGATAGACGAAACAGTCATTTCCTAAATTATTTGATAGAACGATATTCATTAGTCTTTGAAATGTTGACGGAGCATTTCGGAGACCAAAATTCATTCTATTGAAATCGATATGACCTGTGGGGGTACTGAATGCGGTTTTCTGTTTATCTTCCTCTTTCATTTCAATTTGGTGGAAGCCACTCGCTTAATCTAAGGTAGTGAAATAAATGGCTTCACCAAGTTTATCTAATATATCTTCTATATTGGGAAGAGGAAAATTGTCAGCTATTGTAACTTCATTTATTTTCCTATAATCAGTTGCAATTCGCCATTTTTGTATACGCGCTGCATCACGTTTTTTTTGGTACTACCCAAAGGGGAGCGCTATATGGACTTATACTGGGTTTTAATATATTTTGCTCTAACATTTTATTTATTTGTTTTTTTACTTCTTCCTCATGAAATTTTGGATACCTATAGTTTTTTACGGCTATAAGTGTTGGGTTAGTAACGTTTATTTCATGTTTTATTGTAGGAGTAAACGTTAATTTATCTCCTTCTAAAAAGAAAATACCTTTAAAATTGTGGC
The DNA here is from genome assembly GCA_035578155.1 of Brachynemurus nebulosus. Taxonomy (NCBI): domain Eukaryota; kingdom Metazoa; phylum Arthropoda; class Insecta; order Neuroptera; family Myrmeleontidae; genus Brachynemurus; species Brachynemurus nebulosus. The sequence continues at coordinate 951,394 of JAPWDM010000028.1, forward strand.
AAACATTTTTTATAGATTGCTTTTCTTCCTTATTTAAATGTTCTAATCTAAGATTTTCGTTCAATAATTTTATACGATCAGTATTTGAATTTAATTCATAATTGATTTTAAAAACGTTTGTGGTATTTTGTTTATTTAATTTAATGTTTAATTCCTGATCTGTTTTGTTGATAACAGGGTAAATTTGTGTATTTTTGTTAATTACTATATTACCATATATAATGATTTTATCGTTTTCAAAATATTCTATCACCTGTTCTTGGTCAGTGCTATTAACTAATGTGTTTATTGGCACGTAATTGATAGCTTTTGGCGTTAATTTATTTGTTGTGCAAAATGTTATTCGATTAGTATTATAACAGATTGTAGATTTAAAGTGATTAAGGAAATTATGCCCGAGGATACCAGAGTAAGGAATGTTGTAATCCTGGTCAATTACTTGAAATGTGTAATGAAATATATCGTGTGGCTTTGTTAAATTGAGTTCTACTGTCCCTTGTGTTATTAAATTGGTATCATTGATCCCGGATAAACTCAGTTTTTTGGTTACTTCTGGTTTAATTGAGCTATGTAATTCCCCCAATTTCACAATGGATATAGCTGCGCCTGTGTCGAAAAGGAATTTTAGTTTTCCTGTTTTCGACTGGCTTGTATCGAATTCTAGTTTTTTATCGTTTACTGAAGCTCGTAAGATGGGAGCTCGTCTGAATTCGATTGTTGGTTTGCGGTCATTTGATTGTTGAAATCCCGAGACTCGATCGCTAGTTGGGATTGATTGGAGTTTAAAGAATTGTAGGTATTATTTTGATTAGTAATAGCAATCCTATGACTTGGATTAGCGGTTTGTTGTGCGTATTTCTTTTTCCTACATTCGGATTCAATATGACTTCTAAAGTTACAATAAGTACACTGTTTGAATGGTCTATTCTGTGAAGTTACTTGATTATTGTTATTATTATTATTATTATAATTCGATTTTTTATTTTTACAATCGCGTGTGTGATGCGTTTTCGTGTTGCAAAATTTACAATATTTATTATTGTTATTAGATAAATGAGAATTATATTTTAGTTGCCCATGATTTAATAGATAGGCTTCTTCTTCACAAGCGAGTGAAAAAGCTTCATTCAAAGTACTGAAAGTTTTATGCCTTAGCATTCTAGACATTTCAGAATTTGAATGGAAAATGAATCTACGTAAAGCTATTCGTTGGATAACCCGTTGTTCAGATTCTAATATATGAGACGTTGCTTCTTTTTTTGTAGCTAGAAGGCATTTGTTTGCGATCTAACCTAACGTAATATTTGCGTATTGTTGGGTAATTCTCGATCAAAACTCCTTATTGTATATCGTAATGATACAATAAACAAATATTATTATTATTATTATTATTAAATATTTGCGTATTGTCTCGTTTGATTTTTGTTTCATTGTTTCTAATTGTTCCATTAGAAAATCGTAGCTTTCTATAGGAAGATATACGGCTTTTAATTTATCTTTTAACTCTTGAAATGATCGAACATTTGAAATATTAATTTTTGTTTTTACTTCAGCGCTTAATTTAGAACAAATTAATAATTCGACTGCATGTTTTTGTGATCTATTAGCTAATTCATATGCACTATTGGCATTTTGAATAAAATTTTGGAGCTCTTTTGGGTCTCCGTTAAATGGTGTAACTAACTGTGCAATAAAGTTTAATGGTATAGTTTCGCTAGTTTGGCTTTCGTCGTCAGTAACGTAATCCTCATGTGTTAAGGATGGAGGTACTGGATTGGATGTATTAGGTTCTTGTGTTGAATCAGGTAAAATAGTATTAGTATTTGGCATTGTGAAGGCTCTGGGATGCAAGTATCAAAGAGAAGAATACTCAAAAATGTACTTACAATTATTTTCCACACACCGTGTCACAATATGAGTTGCTTTGGGTTCGTCTCAGGTGAATATCGACGGACGGCATAGAATCAATATCCCTTCGTTCGGTTTGAACTGGACGATGATCTACAGAATCCTTTTGACGATATCCCACCGCTGTCACCAATTTTTATGTCGTATCCTGAGTCCTACGGCACAGTTGGATTGGAAGGCGTCGCTGTCACCAGGGCAGTTTTTGTTGAAGACAGAACTCCGTAAAATCTTGATTTACCAATGTCGTTGACGGTTTTCCAACAGTTATCGTATTTGGCGAAGTTTAACACCGACTTGTAGTTGTCGAATGTTTTTAAAAGACTTTTTATCGTCGAAGTTAATAATGTTTTCAATAGACTTGTTATCGTCGAATTTACTAACACTTTAAATAGACTAACACCTAAAATAGACTTTTTATCGTCGAAGTGAATAATACTTTTTTCAAGAAACAACACAAGAAATGAATTTAAATATTTATTATAACAATTAAAAGTTACATAGTACTTAATCTTATGATAGTGATTTTAATAATAATTTATTGGGTCAAATCGTGGTCTATTTATATGGTTTTTTTTATTGACTTTCTATCCTAGGGGATTTTCCTAATGATTATTTAATTATTTTATTATTATAAGAATTTAGGTGAAAGTCGTGGCTCGACAACATACATTAATTGTAAAAATATTTTGTATTCATACTTATATTTTAAAAATAAAGAATAATAAGTGTTTACATATATGTGTTATTTATTTGACAAAACATTTTTATCTTACAGATTATAAAAAATTAGGTTGTTTAAACAATATCAGATTCTTGAATCCAGCTGCTGTTATCCGATGAGAAACCAAGCCACTTGACGAATACTTTCCCATCACGTCTCTTCAGAATCCGTTCCACGATGTACACATCCGGATATTTAACTTTCTGTAGTTCACACTCGTAAAAGCTGCCTCGGAGAGGTCGTTGATTGATATCTTCAAGTAGATATGTGGCCGGATTTGTATGTTGAACGTCATAATGAATCACTACAATGTGAATTGGCGCACCTTAGGTCTTGAATGTATACTCGTCAACAAGAATTTAATTATTGCAGTGATTCACAAGTCACCGACAACAATGAAATTATATGGTTTAACGATTCTGATGAACCATTGTTGTCAATAACCTTTAATAATATTGAAAAGGATGATATTATGCACCTACATATGTATTATAATATCTAATTGTTGTGAAAAGAGGATTTGTTTGATTGAAAGTGATCGAAATTGTAAGTTAGCTGTTCATGAAATTGATTATTTTCAATTTTTCATGAACCTATAAATAGCTCGAATCAAATATTATTAGCATTCAGTTCTAATGTTACGTCACAACCGGCAACAACAACAACGGAGTGGTCGTGGACTTGTTAATTCATTAACAAATTGCCGTTCGAACTTCACATACATGGCTATCAATATTGTGGACCGGGTACAAAATTACAAGAAAGATTAACAAGAGGTGGTCCAGGAATCAATAAATTAAACGAAGCTTGTAAGGCACACGATATCGCTTACTTCCAAATTAAAAATCTCTCTGATCGACATAACGCGGATTTTAGGAGCGGCAATACATACGCATTTTTCTTTCTCTCAATCGAAACAGTAGTGTACTAATATGGACGCAATAAGGATAGTTCAAAAAAAGTTATCGGTGTGTATCTCAAAAACAAGACGTGCTCAAAAAAAGACAAGCACTGCCAGTATACTCTAGCTAACAGAAAACTAAAATAGCAATCAGTTTTCCGGGTACCGAAATCGTGTCACGCAGTGTTATTAATGTTTAAATGTACTATGTCCTCACTCACATGACAGTATTGGGCAATGTTATTGGTTGTGGACTTGGTACACACCAATTCTAAACTAAATTATATTTTTTGGACTTACAAGGAAAGATTTTGAACTGTCAATTCGTAATTTTGATGAAACTTGGTATGTATGTAGTTCAAGCAAAAATAACAGACCCGTATTTTTTTTATCTCCCACCGTCGCCATTTAAGGAGTGAAATCAACCCTCAAAATTAGGGTAAGATTTTAATTTCGCTTGATAACTTGAAAACGACGGCATATAGAAAAAACGTTAAATTGACAAAACACTTTATTTTTAGAGAGCTTTCTATTGATGTGTATAAATCCACGGTCGGACCTACTGGAGGGGATGTTAAGGTAAAATTAAGGGTAAATTTTGAAATAGGGTGGATATGCTTTAGTATATTAAAATTTGAATAGCATATATGAAAACTACATGAAAAATACTAGTTTACCTGTTTTTGCTCAAAGTTGTAATTTAAAGTCTAAAATTTCAAAACTGGACAGAATTGGTGCCATTATACTTGGTGTGATATAACAATTTGAAGTGCCAATCGCAATTTTACTGACAATCAGCAAAATAAAAATATTTCTATAAGGTTTTCAGCAAGTGAATTGTCTTGTAATTAATAGCTGGCTAAAATATATCAAATTATACTTGTTGATGTCTGACTAAAACTTTAAATTTTATACAAGTAGTATTAAAATTTGATTTTGTTAAGTCATGCAAGAATATTATTGTACATAGTTTGAGAAACGGGTGCTAAAAAAGTATCTAAAAATAAAGTTTTTTTCTATCTGCCGTCGTTTTCAAGTTATCAAACAAAATTAAAATTTTACCCTAATTGTGAGAGGTGACTTCACCCCTTAAATAGCGACGGTGGCATATAAAAAAAAATACGCGTCTGTTATTTTTGCTTGTACTACATATATACCAAGTTTCATCAAAATTGCGAATTGACAGTTCAAAACTTTTCCTTGTTAGTACAAAATGCACACTGTACTTACATCTTGGAAACGAGAGCGAATTTTTGATATTAGCATAGTGGGTCTGATACACTTCAATATTAAAAATGCTAAATAGGTCTTATCTCAAAAAATGAAAAAATGGACTTGGTACAAACCAATATTCTGCTGACGAAATACAAACAGATTCTTAGGAAAATAAAATATTACATAACAAAAGCCCCTATACCGGAAGGCGATCATATGTCGGAACAGTTTTGACATTTATATATTAATGAAATTATTTCTGAAAGAAACCTCTGATAAATTCACCTCGCATTTAATATATATATATATATATATATATATATATATATATATATATATATATATATATATATATATATATATATATACATATATATATATATATATATATATATATATATATATATATATATATATATACATATATATATATATATATATATATATATATATATATATATATATATATATATATATTATTTGCAGAAGCGTTTTAATATAGGTTCGAAAGTTGACTGTGTGTATTTGGTCATTTCAATTATTATAAATATGTATTTTATAAACATTTTAAATTTATTTTTGCTTCTAAATAGCAGCTATCTGCAGTTTAGAGATTTCTAAGTGAACTGCTGGTGAACTTCTTAAAAATTCACTCTGGTTTATGGTTTAGTTAGAAAGTATACGATATTTTTTTTAAAATCACCTAGATGGCGAAAACTTATTTGTAGAAAATAAAGATTTTTATCCTTGATTTATATCTAAGACTATAACCATTCTATGTTTCCTACTTTGATGTCTGGATGTCACTCTCTGTGTGTCATATTGAACATGTGTTCGCTTATAGATTCCGAACTATTGATGTTAATGATTTCCGATATGGGTACTTACGTTTTGTAAAAGAATAACATTAATAATTAAAAATTTTTGGGCTGTATTTGTTTAAAAATATATTCATTGAATTAAAAAAACTTGGTTTCATGTTTATTAAGAAAAAAAATGGGTGTTTAATTTATTTATTAATTTTTATAAGCCAGTTTAATGACACACCTAAAAATAGTGTTCCGGTAGAGGGACTTTTACGTTAGCAATAAAATATTTTTGTCGATAGGAATTACAACCATTGGACAAAAGTATAGCAGTGTAGATAGATAATTACACAGTAAAGTACAATTATGGAAATAATCGGGGTTGGTAAAGTTATTAATCAATAACAAATTAAGAATAAAATGCCGACATTACAAAATGACGGATCGACATTCCCCAAAAATAAAACAATTGAAATAAGGCATTACGATTTTAATAAAGAAATGGTTAAGTCACGACCAAATGTACACGTCCCTAGGAAAATAACCAATAATTACATTTCTCTAAAATAAAATGGCGGACCGAAATATGTACAAAAATTGTGTCGTTACAACTACCATTCCATAAAACTTTTAAGCTATACTTCAGTTTAAGTTATAATTCAGAATTTTTGATTCATAAGGAAACCAGGGGATATCGGCTACACCCTTTTCTGCCTGACAGCCCAGAATCCTTATTTTCCAATAAAGAAAAGTACCTTAAGGTAGTTGGTCGATAAAACGATTTTTTCAAAGGATTTTAACGAAACTTCTCTAGATATTTATTTAATTCAAAACCAATAATACGAGCCCTTACCGAAAAGAAAAAATTGACCACCCCAATTTTGAGAAAAGGTATTTCAAAATTTTGTAATTTTAACACGGGCTTTTTGAATAAAATGAAAACGTCTCAAAGGAATTTGATAAAAAGTTAATATGTTATAAAATACAAAGTTACAAACCATATTTAATAAGAAATAAAAATTATTCACCATGCCATTTTTGAAATATAATTTATAAACATCATTTTACAACATCTTTACAACACTTTTTCAACAATGTTTTTATATTGTTACAACATAAGCGCGTGGAAATTAGAAAAAAAAAACAAATGCTATACAAATACAGAGTGAACCGTAACGGCGGTCCCAAATTAAAACTGATGATAGGCCGCAAAAAGTTGAACAAAAAATCCTAATACGATTTTCTTCTATAGTGTTTAGTTTTCGAAAAAATTAATGATAAAATTTAGAGACCACTTTTTTAGAACCACTGGTAACTACATATATATTTGAGATTTAACACACATACATACACACTTTTTGCGCATTTATTGACCTGTATGTACCTATGTACGCATGTGCTGTATATATTTAGGGCATTTACCGTATGATACGTAGATACGTACCTATTCTTTTGTTTTTAAAATATGGTTATGATATGGACGCAGCGTATTTTGAAAATATACCCGAAGTCAGAGCTTGTGATGTCACTGACCGATCTAGGATCGGGTATAATTTACAAAACAGAAACTAACAAAATGACTCTTTAAAATGTACCTCATTTCAGAGCCAAAATCGGGTATATTTTCAAGTACAAGAATACTACTATGAGAATTTAAATATATACCCGACAATGAATTAGTGTAATCTTGTACAGTTACTAACAAGGCATATTTTCAAACTTATTTCAACTGTAATTTATACTCGATCTTCAGCGTAGGTACCTACCTCAATACGATACTTTTTATCATATAATTATAGGTACTATGCACATATGATTTTTCTTAAATAATTTTTAGCTTCTTATCTTAATTTTTAATTGTTAGCGTGTAAGTTAAACGTGCAAAATTTGTTTAAAATTGAATAATAATTAATAAAACAGATTTACAAGTTTTTTTTACAAAAGCGTATGAATATGGACGGATAATAGGTATTATTTGAATTCGAATCCGCTGAAAAATATTTGGTGCAATTAAGGTAGTAGTCTGGTAACTTGGATTGAAAAAATCTAATTTTTTTTTGTTTAATTCGAAAGTACAATATATTGAGAATATATCGTGAAAATTTTAGACCGAAATTCAACGAAAACAACACAAAACGAAAAATGTTTTAATCCGTTGCTATTGTATGAAAAAAAAATGTAAAAAAAAAAAACCTATGTATAACGATAGCTGCAATTATGTACTTTAATAATTTTTTTTCTTCTTTTAATTTGAAATGACTCATCATTGCAATATCGTTGGTATAATTTGCAATTTTTTTGGATGCATTTGCATTATTAAGTTTGCAAATATTTAATATTTTTCTATAAAAATTTATATGAGCAAATGGATACTCATTGAAGTCTTTTTAATTCGACCCTCATATATTCACTCACATTTACAAAAAAAGAATTCGCTAAAATTGTCAATTTTTTGCGGCGTTACAGTGCTGTTTTCCTTAACTAATTGATTGAACCATTTGTTTACCAATAAACTGAAAGTGGGTATGTGTTTCATACTATTCTTATTAAATATTGAGTTTGAAAATATACCCGAGCTCAGTGCCTTTAATGGGTATATTTCCAAGTATCGAACTATGCTTATTAAACATTGAATGTATACCCGAGGTCCCGAGTTCAAATACATTGAGCTCTGAATACGGGTATATTTTCCAAATACGCATGGACGCATAGTATTTACAGATATTAAAATTTTAGTTTTGTTTTTGGGTTTTGGGCTAGATTTTTTATTTTAAATTTTTTGTTTTGTGTAATATTAATTATTTTTTGTTATTATCCATCGTTAGTTTTATTATTTTGTGCTTTTATGATATAATATTTGTGTTTTCATTGTAATTTATGTGTTAAGTGGTATTTCAATTCTTAATGTGTTTATGAGTATCTTTTTTTATTTTAGTTGTTAGTGTAATTTTTAGTTTTAACTTGAAATTTAATTATATTGCATATTATTTAATATTTGATTATTAATACTGAGTGCATGAAAATTTTGGTTATATGATACAACGTTACTGGTGAACCAGTGGCTGTCAAAATTTTTTAGAAGTTAATTTCTTCGACATTATATATTCTGGCTACAAGGTAACAATTAACGTAGTTGCTCTAAGATAGTCAGGTACAAAAGCATATCTCAGCAAAAAAATGTTCTTTTATCAAAAATAAAATAATGTATTAATATTCTTCAGTTATTATATTTGTATATCACTTGTTTTTTTGAATTTCCGCGCGCTTATGTTGTAACAATTTAAAATAATTGTTGAAAAAGCGTTGTAAAAACGTTGTAAAATGATATTTTTAAATTATATTTCAAAAACGCCGTGGTCAATAACTTTTATTTCTTATTAAATATGGCTTGTAATTTTGTATTAAATAACATATTAAATTTTTATCAAATTCCTTTGACACGTTTTCATTTTATTCAAAAAAAATAGTTTTCCCATAAGAGCCCATGTTAAAATTATAAAACTTTGAAGTCATTTTTCTCAAAATTGGGGTGGTCAATTTTTTTTGATAACGGCTCGTATTATTCGTATTGGATTAAATAACCATCTAGAGAAGTTTCGTTAAATTCCTTTGAAAAAATCGTTTTATCGACCAACTACCTTAAGATTTCTTGTTTAGTTTGTCATGAATTAAAACTTAGTGTAATTTGGGGTAGACGTCACGACTCAGCCTGTATAATCACTGAAAAATATTAATACATTATTTAAAAAATAATATTTTTTTACCCCTTTCCCAAAAAAAAAAATTGTTTTACCTTCTTTTCTTTGTTTTTCTTACTAGACCGGTTTCGATCACTTTTGTGATTCTCTTCAATAGTTTTTTTTTGCTGAAATAAAAAACTATTAATCACGTACCTAAAAAGAGAAAGAGAAAATAGATTATGTACCTAAAAAAGAAGAGAACAAGAATTAAGTACCTAAAAAAGAAAAGAGAAAATATAGATTATGTAGATACCTAAAAGAGAAGAGAAAATAAATTAAGTACCTTAAAGAGAAAAGAGAAAATTAAGTGCCTAAAAAAGGAAAGAGAAAATAGATTATGTACCTATAAAAGAAGAGAAAATAAATTAAGTACCTATAAGAGAAAAAAATTAAATACCTAAAAAAGAAAAGAGAAAATAGATTAAGTACCTAAAAAAGAAGAGAAACTGAATTAAGTACCTAAAAGAAAAAGAGAAAATTAAGTACCTAAAAAAGAAAAGAGAAAATAGATTATGCACCTAAAAAAGACGATAATATAAATTAAGTACCTAAAAGAAAAAAGAAAATTAAGTAATCAAGTATCCGAAAGAGAAAAGAGAATTAGGTAAAATACCTGAAAAAAAAAGAAGCATTAGAAATTTTAATAATCTGATCGCAAATCGCAATAACGGATCAATCCTTAGTTGAGTACTGTTAACAACTATTGTGAGAAGAGGATCATAAAAGTGATCGAAACCGATCTAGTAAGAAAAACGAAGAAAAGAAGAAAAACAATTTTTTTGTGGGAAAGGGGTACAAAAATATTATTACTGGCAAAATAACCCACAGTTTCGCTCTCAATATTATAATCATACATTATTTAAATTTTGATAAAAGAAAATTTTTTTGAGATATGCTTTTGTACCTGACTATCTCAGAGCAACTACGTTAAGATATTAAGAAAAATTTTTGTCTAGCTCTGCCATAAAATTGCTTATTTACTGTACGAAATACTATCTAGGTAAGCTAGTTTTAGATACAGTTGTATAAAGTTTTTTTACTTTACACAAGTCTGTGTATAAAGAACCACAGTTTTTCTCCGTATTTCCCCCACTTTGTTCCTACTTGTCTTTGTAGCCTAGTGTTCAGATTGTACTTATGAGCAAAGACCCCCGTGATAAATATAAATTGAAATTGATCATGTATTGTCGGGAACTCAACAATAAAGCCGTTGACAACAGGTATACAATACCAAGTGTTAACGATATTTTGATAAATTAAACCAGTGTATCTACGTATATTTTACTACTCCTTATCTTGCGAATGGAAACAGCAGGGTAGCATCAGATATAGAATTTACATAAAAGATGTGGCCTTTTTTACGATATTTTTTTATTCCAAGCATTTAAAATATTGATTAAAGGATCAAAAAAAAATTCCAAATTTTTAGCGATTTTTCGAATGGCTGTATCTTTGTGAAAAATGGCCATATCGGAGTCGTAAGCCAAGCAATTTAAAGCTGGAAGTTCTAGTTTCGAGATCTTGCGATAAAAAAATTTTCAAAGCAACGTGTGTGGCGCAATCCTAATAAATACACTGAAAAAAAATTTTTCGAAATTTTTTCGGTTTTTTTTTTTTTTGGTCCACGGACTTGGAAAAAATTTTTCCGACTTAACCACCATATGGACTGGATAACTTGTGCATTTAGCTTTAATTTTCTTTATTTTAATTTGCTTTTTTATAGACTTTTATACGACCATTTCTCGCTGAGATATCGGACTTTGAATGGAAAAGGATCATTTCGTCTTTGACCATCGATATCTCAGCAACCAATGATCACACAGAAAATTGAACGGGTGTTTTAAAAACTCGAATAAATTCTCTACAAGGACTAGCCATTGTTTTTCCAGAAAAATTTTTTTTGCATACTTTACATGAATTTGAAAAATCAAGAAAAAAAGCGCTTTTGGTGGCTCTTTGGAAAATCAAGCGCTGAATTAAAAGCTTCGAGAAAACCACTAATGTTAAGTGTGCCTTTTACAGTTTAATATACCCACAAAAACCCCACCGAGTTTCAGTTTAATCCATCCAGCCGTTTTTGTGTTTCATTCGATTGAATTTTTGAAAAAATTAAAGGATCATTTTTTTGATCTTAAACTTTCATAATCTTCAACATAATCTTCTTGGGTATTTACTAGGATTGCGCCACACACGTTGCTTTGAAAATTTTTTTATCGCAAGATCTCGAAACTAGAAACTTCCAACTTTAAGCTTTGCATACGACTCTGATACGACTATTTTTCACGAAGATACAGCCATTCGAAAAATCGCTAAAAATTTGGAATTTTTTTTTTTGATCCTTTAATTATTTCCGCTAGTGTAGATAATCATTAATTCTATGATACATAACTTTTTCCAAAATTTTATCTATAGCTGATAAAAGGGATATGGACCGAAAATTTTCTGGAATTGTCGTTGTCGAAATGTGATTTGTTTATGATACAAATAGTTTTCCAATAGTTCAACAAATAGTTATCATTAGGCACGAGATACTCAACTTATATTCATATATGCCAGTTAGTTAAATGAAACACTATGAAATGGAAAAAATGGAGATCATGTGAACAGTATGTGATTTTAATGTAGGTATGTTAAAATATTCTTTATATTATTTTGTTAAAAATATTTTTATAATTAAAATAAATATGAATTCTACATACACATTTATTTAATTCAATCGAAATGTGAATGAAAATATGTGTATGAAAACCCTCATGAATTATTCAATAAGTATTTTTTTTTCAAAATTAAAGTTTATTAAATTGCATTACTGTCTTTTTCTTATTTCTTGTTTATTTTATTCGCCTGCTTATGGTTTCAGTCCCTAACTCCCTAACATTATGTACAATAAAATTTAAAAAATTTTCATTTTGTTTATTATTTATTTATTTCTTTGTAAAATTAAAAAAGTTGGAAAATAATTCGTTCTATATTCATTATTAAAAAAACGAATACAGTAAATATATAATTAACTGTTTACTAACTCTCTCACCTTTTCTAAATATTACTATTTCTGTTTTGTTATAGTCTAAGCATATTAGGAATGTTAAGGGAAAGTTTAGTCACAGTCCTAATAAGCTTTATTCTTTATGTTTTCTGAGTCACTGACACCAATTTGAGGTTGGCTGGCAGATATTTTGCCCGAAACATTGATTATTTTGCGAAAAAAGTCATTTTTGTCAATTTATTAGGTTTTTGACCTTAATCTTGGTAAATATGCATTTTCTCGAAAAAGTTGATCTTTACAAAATTAAAGTAGATAAAATTTTCTACAAGTTTTGAACATAAAAATTATTTCTACTACCAACCGTTACGCCACTAGAGCTCGCTGAATATGGCCAAACCAAAGGTATGTCTAATTCAGTATATGTATTTATAAAAAAAAAAAATACGATTGTTTGCCCTGTAAGTCAAAAATCTATCCCATATGTTCTTTTTAGATGTCTCTCTCCTCTTTGCTCCACCTACAAAAACGGAGCGTATTGAATGACGTTCTTAAACCTCAAGTCATGAATTTACATGATCAAGATACTACCCACCTTTCACATTTTCTATACATTTAAATATAGTATTTCTTTTTAGTTATATTAAAATAATTTTAATTAAAAATTGGGTCATTGGGAACCATGTCAGGTTCACCTGAATCTGACGTTCAAAAGAAACTGAACTGCCTTAGCGATTACTGTTCAATAAGTAAATTGTTAATCAACACTGATAAAACGAAAATAATAGCTTTTCATAAATCACCTAAACACAAACAGTTTCGATCATTTTCGTACAATGGAGCTACCATAGATTTAGTAAAACAACATCTTTATTTGGGGATTCAATGGAGTACTTCTGGTAAATTTACAGTGGCTACCGAACATGCTATCTCCAAAGCAAACCTAACTGCTGGGCGGGTAAGAAGTATGTTAGCCGTTACTAAGTCAGATGACTGGCAAACTAAATGTAAACTTTTTGATGCTATTATTAAAGGCCAATTAATATATGGTGCCGAAATATGGGTTTATAATTATATTAACACAATTGAGTGTGTACAGTTACAGTTTTTCAAAAAAATTCTATGTCTTTCTAGAACGACACCAAACTATATGGTTCGTCTGGAATCCGGTAGATATCACATTGGTGTCGATGTATACAAAAAATTAATTAAGTGGTTAATACACATTCTCCGGTTACAATGTGATCGCTTGCCTAAAATTTGTTATAATAGACTCCTGGCTCTGGATAATACAACAAATGATAATGAATTGAATTGGGTCGGCCACTTACGCACAATATTTTTAATCTAGACGAAATGGACCTATGGAACAGTCAGGATGCAACTTCTATTAATCTCTATTTTAACCGACTTGCAGATAAAATTATTAACTATTTTAAGTGTAAAGATCTCGAAAGTCTTACAACGAAAGGTATCCAACTGTATCTCTCAAAAATTTTTGAAACTTTGGTGGATTGTAGATCTTATTAAAACTAATCCAAAGCCATATTTCGTTCGTGCCCATAAGCGGTTTAAAGGGGTGAAACTCACCCTTGAAAATTTGAGTCTTTTTCAATTTTCTTAAATATCTTGGAAATGGTAAGAGCTTTGGTAGGGAAACTATATATATTTGTAAATGGCACTTTAAGATCTTTATTATGATATCAAAATTAAACGTATAAAATCATTGAGGTTTCATCCCCCACCCCAACCCCTAATTTTATCAGGTATTTTTTGGTAAAAGAGAAGACTGTTATGTGTAAATAAAAGAATTTTTAATTAATATATTTTACATCGCACCACTTTATTTCTTGTTGCATAAATACACCCTTTGTTAATATTAACTTGGGAAAATTTTTAACTTTTTGATTTAATAATAACAAACAATGGGAGCGTTCGTAACGCAACGAGCCAAAGTGTCTTGCTCTTACTTTTAAGAACATTACACTTGTTTTGAAGTGTACCCTGCTTACTTTTGAGATATTTGTATATTCCTCTCTCACTTTCCGTGTTCTTGAGAGAAGGGTGAAGGTATACATACGATTTATACCGAACGCTATTACTGACTATAAACTATGTATGCTAGAATCATCGTATCATAGAGGTGTACACGATATGATTTTACTCACAGAGTACTAATTTAAATACAAGAGTAATATTGTACTAGATTTTAGATAAAATTTCTTGTTAATACAATAATACGTGAAAGTTTTTAAAAAATGTGTTCTTAATTATTTAAAATTTAGCTAATTCACTTGAATGAATTTTTTTAATGAAAATAAGTTGCGTTTTTAATGACAATAGGAATATTCTTATTGGAACGAGAAAAAATTAAAAACTAAAATAACAGAAAATTCTCATATAATTTTTATTTGTATGAATTGAATTATATAATTCATTTTATTTATTTATACTTTTATTATTATTATTATTATTATTATTATTATTATTAATTTTTTTATTATAATAAGAATTGTACAGAATTTTGATAAGAATTGAATGTAAAATGTTGAACTGGCAAAAATTTTAATAGGTATAAAGAAATTAGCATTATGAATAATACAATTTTGTTCGTCATTGGCCTGGCCTTTACATAAAATTAAAACTATTCATTAAGAATTTGTTAGTACATTAAACATGTATACGAAGTATCCCATGATTTAAATACCTAATTAAAGCCGGTTACACACGGTCTCATCTCATCGGCCAATAAAACAGACATTATTGACAACGTAAAGATTCTCTCTCGTGTCTCTGGTGGTAAAATTAGGACTAGTATCAAGTTAAAATATACGCATAAATATTTAATTGGGGATATAGAATCTAGTAATCCGCCCATAATTTGTATAATAGGTATTCTAATGACAATTACACGTATACAAAAATTTTTACTTGATACAGATTCTAATTTAAAAAAAAAAAAAAAAAAACCTGAGATGCTTGCGTAATCTTTACGTCGCCAAGAATCAGCTACCCACGCGATGATAATATGATAATTTAGTATTTCAATAGTCATGGACGCTGTTCAGCCTAATTGCTGTTCAGCCTAAAACCTAAGTAACTGTGACACAACGTTGTAACTCGATAACAATTCCACATAATTCCATATAAGGTATACTAGTTGTCAAAATAGTGTACCAGCTGGTCGTTTCGTCATTATAGGTTATGATCTTGATCGTGTTAATTTAAAATTGCACCAAAATAGTCGTTTATACAACCACCAATCTTAATTTTAAATTCTATTAAATAAAAACAAAAATTGGCGCTTGCTTTATGATTAATCGTAAACAATCAAATCAATTTTGTTTTTGTTTTTTTTTCTTTTTTTTTTTTACGTTTTTGTATTAATAAAATTAAAATGTCATATTTAACTTATCAGTTTTTATATTAAATTATAATATAGTTAGCTAAAGGGCCCCATACACGGTGAGATCTGTATCGGTACCTTGTATCGATACAAATAGCGATACATATATCTGAGATTTGTATCATGTTTATTTAGCACACACCCGCTGAGACTGAATCGTAAAACCTCAGTACAGATAAAAAATTTTATTAATAAAGAAATGTGCGATCTACGACGTGTGGCATCTGTGCTATTAGCAATTGCAATACAAACATCTTTACATTTTGAACCCCGTAGACATGGGTATAATTTATACATATTAATAAAATCTTCCCAAAAATCTCTATCTACAGACATGATTATTCAAATAAATAACAATTATTTACTTTATTAACTGTCAAAATAAAAATGCAACCATAGTTACCACGATACTTGAGACAAGCACGATACCAGCTGATACTTACTGATACTGATACAGTGATACCGAGACAGTCACATACAAGACGAGATCTGTATCATCATACTGATACCTGTAACATGTAGCGATACAGGTCTCATCGTGTATGGAGCCCTTAAGAGTAAGTTATAATGACCTGATCGCAGATGACCTGATTTGATTGAATGACTTCAATCACACAATGGTCTTAGATTATAATTTTTATCAATAAATTCGTTCGCAACTTTAAGATTGATTAAGAATCTAGTCTTTTGGTTCGTGTGTAACGGGCTTTATGCTGTTAACACTTTTAACACCATCATAGAGCATTAAATCAACTACGTATTCATGAAAAATACGAAAAATGCCGAATATACCGGAAGTGCATACGTTTACATATTTCCTATGTAAAATTATCGCGTGGCTTGTTGTTTCGTTTTAATGTTTTATTTGTGTTTCTAAGGGGTCATACACAATCAATGAAATAAGGAATAAGATTTAAGATTTAAGAAATAAGATTTAAGATTTAAGAAATAAGATTTAATATTTAAGAAATAAGGGATCATACACAATCAATGAAATAAGGAATACGATTTAAGATTTAAGAAATAAGATTTAAGATTTAAGAAATAAGAAATAAGATTTAAGGAGTATGCCATCTAGTGATGTTGAATAGAACTTCAACGTAACTGGTCATAGATATAAATATGTAGGTATTTTTTTACGTCAAAATTCGTGATTTTTTTCACTTGGTGACAAAATAGTCATCACGAACGTTACTTTTTCATGAATTCTGATGTACAAAAATACCTAAATACCTTTATTTATGAGCAGTTAAGTTAACAGTTTCATTCAACGTCACTAGATGGCATACTCCTTAAATCTTATTTCTTAAATCTTAAATCTTATTTCTTAAATCTTAAATCTTATTCCTTATTTCATTGATTGTGTATGACCCATAAGAAATATGATTTAAGGAGTATGCCATCTAGTGACGTTGAATGAAACTGTTAACTTAACTGCTCATAAGTAAATGTATTTAGGTATTTTTGTACATCAGAATTCATAAAAAAGTAACGCTAAATATTTATCCGTATATTTTAACTTGATACTAGTCCTAATTTTACCACCAGAGACACGAGAGAGAATCTTTACGTCGTCAATAATGTCTATTTTATTTGCCGATGAGATGAGACCGTGTGTAACCGGCTTTAATTATGTATTTAAATCATGGGATACTTCGTATACATGTTTAATGTACTAATAAATTCTCAATGAATAGTTTTAACCTTATGTAAAAGCCAGGCCAATGACGAACAAAATTGTATTACTCATAATGCTATTTTCTTTATACCTATTAAAATTTTTGCCAGTTCAACATTTTACATTTAATTCTTATCAAAATTCTGTACAATTCTTATTATAATGAAAAAATTAATAATAATAATAACAATAATAATAATAATAATAATAATAATAATAATAATAATAATAATAATAATAATAATAATAATAATAAACGCCCTGTGGGTGGGGGCTTCACTTTGCAGAATTTCCCCACAGTAAGTCCTGCTTGTCGTAAAAGGCGACTAAAAGGACAACCCATTAGGATGGTGAATAATAAACCAAAAAAGCCTCGGAAAAATGCCGCTGCCGGTGGAGCGACCGGGCGCATCAGGGTCACCACTGAATGTGACAGCTTAGATCGCGGTGACGACAGGCTGGGTTCTAGGCAGCCACCTGTCAGCTGTAATAACACCTTCAGCCAAAACGCTACTGCCCTACTTACAGAGCCCCCAACACCTTTGGCTCAGCCGACTTTAAGTGTTTCCTCGGAGCATCCTTTGGGGACCACTAAAGCTGGTAAGAAGCCTGTGCGTATGCAATGGACAGATGAACTGAATGAATTCATCGTACGCACATACTTCCAAGTTACTAAACTTGAAACGGACAAAACTGGTTACCGTACGAAATTACATCAAGAGTTCGCGCGCACCTACCCTCACCTTAATCGCGTCACTGAACAGAGACTGGCAGACCAAAAACGTGTCATTTTCACCAATAACCTTATAACTTCTTCCCTCATAAACACTATTAGAACACAAGTCGCGCATCAATTTGCTCAAAATGAAGAAAGTCAGGCCGACGACGGCCCACCAGAAATGGGGAGCCCCACACAAAACGACACTCAACAACTTGTCGAGAATGAGCCTAACCACCATGAAACAGCAGTAAATGACAACCTACTGCAAAAGATCGAACTGGAATTTAACACAGCGCTTACTGAATTCGAAGGGACGGACCCCACACATCGGTAATTGTTGCCTAAACAACACACCTCACGTAGATTGGCTGAGATCGTTGAGATATTAAATAACATAATACTGCCTCAACACTTGCAAACTTGTGACAATTTTATCGAGTTACACACAGCTATCTACTGTGGAGCCGTTGCAGCTATACGTTGTAACGGGTCCGATGTAACACCACCTGTAGCGCACAACTCGAAGGAACACAAAACTCCTGCCTGGGAAACACGATTGAATAAACGCATCAGCAACATCCGATGCAACCTCGGCAGTATCACCCAATACCAACAGGGTACAAGGTCCAACCGGCTCAACAAATACATACACGACATATTACACAAACACACAGTACACACACAATACGAGGAACCCAATAAAACACTCACAGAGATCAGAGATACGCTTCACCAAAAATTAACAGCACTAGCGAAGCGCTTACGAAGATATAAGACCAGTACTGAACGCAGACGACAAAACCAAGCGTTCAGCAGAAACGAGAGACGGTTTTATCAGTCTCTAACGAACACGGAAACTGACAGTAATGGTCTACCGGAGAAGAACGCACTCCATAGTTTCTGGGCGAATATATGGTCCAACACCATTGACCATAATGATAAAGCCAGCTGGATCGATACAGAGTGCAGGAATAACGAACATCTTCCGGAGATGCCCTATACGGACATTACTACAGAGGAAGTCTCCAGAGCTTTACAGAGATCGCATAACTGGAAGGCACCTGGCATCGATAACATACAAAACTACTGGCTCAAACACTTTACATCAACACACAAGTACCTCGCTGAACAATTCACACTATTTATAAGAACACCAAACCTGACACCGAAGTTCCTAACGCAGGGTATCACATACATGAAATCTAAAAACAGTGATACCAAAAATCCTGCGAATTATAGGCCTATCACCTGCTTGCCTACAATGTATAAGATTTTGACGTCCTGTCTGGCAGAAAAGATCAATGAGCATTGTCAGATTAACACCATACTGACAGAAGAACAAAAGGGATGTCGAAAGAGGTCACAAGGTTGCAAAGAGGAACAAGCGAAAGGGAGACAACGTAACCTGTACACAGCGTTTATTGATTACAAAAAGGTATTTGATTCGGTCCCGCACTCCTGGTTACGGAGAGTATTGGAGCTGTACAAAATACACCCAAGTATCGTGAACTTCCTTGGAACGGTCATGTACGACTGGCGAACGACCTTACATTTGAGTATTGGTCATGAAAGAACAACAAGCGACCTTATTCAAGCAAGACGCGGCATATTCCAAGGCGACTCATTGAGTCCATTATGGTTTTGTCTCGCAATGAATCCACTTTTTCGCCTGTTAAATGAAACCAAATACGGTTACAATGTAGGTATGCAAACGAATTTACGCCATACCATTTCACATCTGATGTATATGGATGATATTAAGATCTATGCAGCTACTAAACATCAATTACAGCAGCTGCTGGGACTTTCCAACGAAGTTTCGCGAGACCTCTGTATGGAGTTCGGAATCGATAAATGTCGGACACAATGTCGTTCTGGAGGAAAACGAGATGCGGTCGCATTCGAACTCGAACCAGAGTCTGTTATGCAGCCCATGGACGAGGGAGAGTCGTACCGGTATCTCGGATTCAATCAGGACGAACATATAGATCATAGCGCTATAAAACAACATCTGATGCAGCAATACCTAACACGTGTACGGAGATTACTGAACATCCACCTTGATGGGAAAAAAACCATCAAAGCAATTAACACCTACGCAGTTCCGGTGCTAACGTACTCATTTGGGCTAATCAAATGGACGCCTACGGACTTGACAAACATCGAGATCAAGACCCGCGTCCTATGACCAAATACAGAATTCAGCATCCCAAAGCAGCGATAGAACGATTGACGCTGCCAAGAGCCGAAGGGGGTCGAGGTCTTATAGACATAAGGAACACGCATAATAAACAGGTTCATAACTTGCGAGAATACTTTTACACCAAAACACACACATCACACTTACACAATGCAATAATCCAAGCCGACAAGGCATACACACCATTAAACCTCTCACACACAGAAATGCCAGATAGTTTTTGCCGTTTGGTCACGAAGGAGGACAAAATTCAGCAATGGATTCGGAAGCCATTACATGGGAGACATCCACATGATCTTAATCAGAGTAACGTCGACAAAGCAGCGTCGCACGCCTGGTTGAGTCAAGGAAGTCTTTTCCCGGAGACCGAAGGATTCATGCTAGCTATACAAGATCAAGTAATTCATACAAAGAATTAATCAAAATACATACTTCGTTACTCGTCAATAACATCTGACTCATGCCGGAGATGCCATTCCAAACCTGAAACGATCCAACACATCACAGCTGCCTGTACTCAGCTCGCTCAGTCCGAATACAAACACCGTCACGATCAGGTTGGCAAAATCATATACCAGAAACTAGCGGTTAAGCACCACCTTATAACAGATAAAACACCTTACTACAAGCTCACATCAAAAGTAGTAGCGGAGAACGACTCCTGTAGACTTTACTGGGATCGGTCGATTATTACAGATAAGACCATAAATCATAATCGACCAGATATCACCTTCGTAATGAAAAACGCTAAGACAACCTATCTGATCGATATTGCGGTTCCAAATACACACAACTTACAAAAAACACACGCAGTTAAATTGGATAAATACACTGACCTCGCAGCCGAAATAAAACAACAATGGCGAATGGAACATTTCCACATCGTTCCAATAGTGCTCAGTGCCACCGGGGTCATTCCACACACACTACATAATAGTTTGAGCCTCTTGGATCTCCCAAAATACACATATGTCACTATGCAAAAGGCAGTGATCATAAACACGTGTCGTATAGTACGGAAGTTCCTCAGTAATACGAATCCGACTGCGATATGTGAAAGCACAAGGCCTGCTTCTACTCCATCTGAGCCATCTACAGTGAGCGAACAATACACTGACACTCATCTTACAGACACACAACACACATACATACACACACAATACACTAACACTGAAAAACAAACACTTAACACACATACAGATCCAGATTCGTCTGATGGCGAGGGGGGATCGAACAACTGCCGCCTGTCACTGTTACCGCTCTGGTGCACAATCCTCCCCAATTCAATAACACACAAGGTCCGTCAACCTCTGTACCATCTAAACGTGCAGTTCCAGGAACACCCGATCTTAATGAGCAATCTGATGAACCAGAAAACATCTACACCGAAAAACGTAAAATATAAAGACACATCCACACACATACACAAACACACACACAAACACAAACAGTCCTTTCCCTTCCCTCTGTCCCTACTCCTACCTACCATCTGAGGACACGAAAACGAACTAGGCTTTCACAGCCCTCCTCTGTCATTGAGCCAACATCTACGCTCCCACAAAAGTCTCGCCGTACGACCCAGTGTACACCAAAATAGACGAATAACACCTCGTTTCAAGTAGCAATAACAACAATACAGGGAGTGATGTGACAAACCCGTCCGTGAATGTACTACGGTACTCTTACGGATTGGTTTGGCACATTACCCTTCCACAGAGCCTAATACCTTGCATAATGTCGGTATAGGTGAATGTTACCCAGTACTGTCCTCCTGAGTAGTGAGCGCCAGGGTGGCGTAAAAGTCTATAATAATAATAAGACTTTGACGTCCTGTCTGGCAGAAAAGATCAATGAACATTGTCAGGTTAACACCATACTGACAGAAGAACAAAAGGGATGTCGAAAGAGGTCCCAAGGTTGCAAAGAGCAGCTTCTGATTGACACCGCAGTACTGGAACAAGCGAAAGGAAGACAACGTAACCTGGACACAGCTTTTGTTGATTACAAAAAGGCATTTGATTCGGTTCCAAGGCATATTCCAAGGCGGCTCATTGAGTTCATTATGGTTTTGTCTCGCAATGAATCCACTTTCACGCCTGTTAAATGAAACCAAATACGGTTATAATGTGGGGACAAAAATGAATTCGCGCCATACTATTTCACATCTAATGTACATGGATGATATAAAGATCTGCGCAGCAACTAAACATCAATTACAGAATCTGCTGGGACTTTCCAGGGAAGTTTCGCGAGACCTCTGCATGGAGTTCGGGATTGACAAATGTCGGACACAGTGTCGTTCTGGGCGAAGACGAGATGCGGTCGCATTTGAACTCGAACCGGAGTCTGTTATGCAGCCAATGGACGAGGGAGAGTCGTATCGGTATCTCGGATTCAAACAGGATGAACGTATAGATCACAGCGCTGTAAAACAACACCTAATACAGCAATACCTAGCGCGTGTACAGAGATTACTGAACACCCACCTTGATGGAAAAAAAACCATCAAAGCAATTAACACCTACGCAGTTCCGATGCTAACGTACTCATTTGGGGTAATCAAATGGACGCCTACGGACTTGACAAACATCGAGATCAAGACCCGCGTCCTTATGACCAAATGCAGAATTCATCATCCCAAAGCGCCAAAACACACACATCACACCTACACAATACAATAATCCAAGCCGACAAGGCATACACACCATTAAACCTCTCACACACAGAAATGCCAGATAGTTTTTGCCCCTTGGTCACGAAGGAGGACAAAATCCAGCAATGGATCCGCAAGCCTCTACATGGAAGACATCCACATGATCTTAACCAGAGCAACGTCGACAAAGCAGCGTCGCTCGCCTGGTTGAGTCAAGGAAGTCTTTTCCCGGAGACTGAAGGATTCATGCTGGCTATACAAGATCAAGTCATTCATACAAAGAATTATTCAAAATACATACTTCGGGAATCGTCAATAACATCTGACTCATGCCGGAGATGCCATTCCAAACCCGAAATGATCCAACACATCACAGCTGCCTGTACTCAGCTCGCTCAGTCCGAATATAAACACCGTCACGACCAGGTTGGCAAAATTATATACCAGAAACTAGCGGTTAAGCACCACCTTATAACCGATAAAACCCCTTACTACAAGCTCACACCAAAAGTAGTAGCGGAGAATGACTCCTGTAGACTTTACTGGGATCGGTCGATTATTACAGACAAGACCATAAATCATAATCGACCAGATATCACCTTCGTAATGAAACAAACTAAGACCACCTATCTGATCGACATTGCGGTTCCCAATACACATAACTTACAAAAAACACACGCAGTTAAATTGGAGAAATACACTGACCTCTCAGCCGAAATAAAACAACAATGGCGAATGGAACATGTCCACATTGTTCCAATAGTACTCAGTGCCACCGGGGTTATTCCACACACACTACACAATAGCTAAAGCCTCTTGGGTCTCCCAAAGTACACATATGTCACTATGCAAAAGGCAGTGATCATAAACACGTGTCGTATAGTACGGAAGTTCCCCAGTAATACGAATCCGACTGCGATATGTGAAACCACAAGATCTGCTTTTACTCCATCTGAGCCATCTACAGTGAGTGAAGAACACACTGACACTCATTTTACAGACACACAACACACATACATAAACACACAATACGCTAACACTGAAACACAAACACTTAACACACATACAGATCGAGATTCGTCTGATGGAGAGGGAGGATCGACCAACTCCCGCACTGTCACTGTTACCGCTCTGGTGTACAATCCTCCCCAACTCAATAACACACAAGGTCCGTCAACCTCTGTACCATCTAAACGCGCAATTCCAGGAACACCCGATCTTAATGAGCAATTTGATGAACCAGAACACATTTACACCAAGACACGTAAAATAGAACGACACATCCACACACATACACGAACACACACACAAACACAAACAGTCCTTTCCCTCCCTCTGTCCCTAATCCTACCTATCCTCTGAGGACACGAATAATAATAATAATGGTGGTGAGGACACCTATAGCAGCTGCCCTTGGCACCCGTGAGGGATATTTACCCCCTATTGGTGTCAAGGAGGCTAAGGGTTCCAGGGGTAGTTTATGCGCAATACAGTAATCTTCGGATTCCATTAGCCTCTGACTACCCAAGATCGGCACCTTTCCTTCTCGAGGTACCACTGTTTTCACAAAAGATGCCGGATCAAAATTTTCGACGAGGACGAACGTCGTAGGATCGATAGAGGTTTCCACCGTATGTGAGAAATACCATCGTCTGCTAAATGCTTGTAATTCTCGCCCTGATGTCTGGCTGTAGCGTCGAATGTGTTTAGTATCCATATGTGTGTGAATACCGAAATCGTGATTTGACTTCGGATTAGTCGAATTGGTGATGTCTGACTGTGATTTTTTTTTTCGTATCTTGTCTTCCTGATTGTGATAGTTTGCACTTTTGTTTTTAATTTTTTGCCCTTTGTTTTTTTTTATCCCCGTGTTCACTGGACGGTGCACCCCAGTGAGCACAACCGTGATAATTCATCTGTGATATTGCGTTGATTTTTTGTCCCTGTGACTTCGACGGGTGGGAATGCGGTACTCGACGCACTCGTTCGCGTCACCCAGGCGTATGAGTCGATATCTGCCCGAACGGCTTGAGCGAGCTCGCTTACTAAGGAGATGTCGTCATCCCTCATACGGATGCGAGCTTGAGCGTCCTGGGACTGCTTTTGCCCCGTCGGAGTCATAGGGACATGAGTCTGATATACTGTGATACTCTGTGGCATTGTCCCGTTCTCTGTAGCCTCGACTTGGACGAACGTGGCCTAGTCATCATACCGGTCTCCCGCATAGGTTGACCCCGACACCTGACAGAACGGCACATGTACCCAGTAATCAGTTATCTGACAGAACAGTACATGTTGCTCAGTAATCAGATGTCACTGTCCCTACACGTGTGAGTTCCTAGGTGTTGACGAAGCCATTTCGGAATTGTCGAGACTATGGGGAGCGGAATCGTGTCACAGAGCAAGAAATTTTGAAAACTGTGATATTGTTGTTTTTGTTTTTTAATAAGATTGATTTTAATTTGTTTTATTTTAACGATGTACCACTGAGGGCCTTTTCCACCCGAGGTAGTACGTCAGTTGTTGTTCTTATCTGTGATATTTTGTCGTGCCGCTGTAGGCTTGCTGTTGTGATCCTTCAGCGGTATCGTTTTTAACTACTTATTGCGGCACTGGCCGGCCTGTGGCTCCCCAGTGACGTAATAAGATTTCGCTTTTCCTGTGATATTTCTAGTCAGTATTTTCCACTCCGAGGCCCTTTACACCTCGGAGATTCATCGTTGGATTTCAGACCTTGGTGACCGGACGCTCTGGCTAGCCCTTAGCGTACCGCCACCAAGGACTGTCCGTACTTGTTAGGCCCTGGGATGGCAGGGCTCATCGTTGAATTTTAATATGTGTATGTTGTCCATTGTCTATTGCATTTATGTGTTCCTGTCTTTATGTGTTGTTTTTATCTTTACTGAGTTTTTGGCGGCACATGCCCTTAGTAGGCGATGCCGCCGGGTGCTGCTGACCGCGCCATCCACCGGCAGCAGTACCCCAATTTTAATTAAAAAAAAAAAAAATAACACACAAGGTCCGTCAGCCTCTGTACCATCTAAACGCGCAATTCCAGGAACACCCGATCTTAATGAGCAATTTGATGAACCAGAACACATTTACACCAAGAAACGTAAAATAGAACGACACATCCACACACATACACGAACACACACACAAACACAAACAGTCCTTTCCCTTCCCTCTGTCCCTAATCCTACCTATCCTCTGAGGACACGAAAACGAACCAGGCTATCACAGCCGTCTGTCATTCAGCCAACATCTACGCTCCCACGAAAGTCTCGTCGTGCGACCCAGTGTACACCCAAATAGACACATAACACCTCGTTTCAAGCAACAACAACAACAATATAAGGAGTGATGCGACAAGCCCGTCCGTGAATGTACTACGGTACTTTTACGGATTGGTTTGGCACATTACCCTTCCACAGAGCCTAATACCTTGCATAATGCCGGTATAGGTGAATGTTACCCAGTACTGTCCTACTGAGTAGTGAGCGCCAGGTTGGCGTAAAAGTCTATAATAATAATAATAATAATAATAATAATAATAATAATAATAATAATAATAATAATAATAATAATAAACCCCCAGGGGCTTGTTGTAACACCCGGTTGCTTCGGTAGTCGGTTGCTACGACAATTCGGGAAGTAGCGCTCCCGGGTCCCCGAGCTAAGGCCAGGTACTTTCTGGTACCTGGTGCGTGGAGTCAACCAGCGCTAAATGGTGGTCTCTGTTAACGGGCTAACTACCCCTAACAGGTTTTCTACTAGTTCCAGACGGTAAAAGAACTAGGAAGGCTGGTCGTGCTGCGGGTCTCTCGGGTGGGCCCGCTAATAAAGGCGGAACCAGTCAAAATTCATCTTCTCGTCTCGTGCGCCTGGAGTGGACGGACAGCTTGAGGAGAGATTTGCTCACGTGCCGCACACAAAGTGAGCCAAATAAGAGAGGGTACATGGCAAGGATGCACGCCATATGGTGCCAGATGCATCCCGAACACTCTAATTTAACGCCACAAAATCTGCGTGACCATGTAGCCCGAATTATAAAATTAAACATACCTACCGGACATGACGATAATCGAGAAGCTCGCGAAGAAGCTAGGGTTGCTGAAACTGCAGTGGTGGAAGTTGAACAGGATTTTGCGGTTAACGGTGAGAGCTCGACCAATAACATCATAGAGCGGGATCAACCGGTAACTTGCGGTGGCAGCGTAGTTACTGAGGCACAGACGGACTTGTTAAATCAAGCCAACACAAATACTGTGCTAGAGTCTAACACCAGAACAAGTTCAACTCCCACACAGAATGATGCCGATCTAAATAGATCCCTTTCTGTCTCAGACAATTTAAGAAAACAATTTCGCGATCTTCTCGATACCGATTTAAACTTTGACAAACGACCACGTCCCAAATACAGACGGACGTATGTAAAGGGCGAACAACTGACCCTACTAAACGAAATTTTGGACGATCATTTATCCCCATCCAGTGATCTCACCGACGTCGACAACGCAGTATATGCAGCGATGCGTGTCCTGACCCCATGTTCTAAGCAGGAAAAGACTGCAGAGGAGAAGGCACGTATTCGTCTTAAACAAATTGACACCAAGGTGAGGGCACTACGACAGCTGGTATCGCGTATCCAATGTGTGATAGAATATATTCAGACCAACAGGCGTTTTACGCGAAAGGTACGGGCTTTTGCCAGAGAACTAAGGTACCGCTATCACACGATAAATTTGGGCAATCTGTTGACCATCAAACAGACACATTTGGATAAGATACGCGCATTGGCCCTGGCCAAGAAGAAAGTAACCCGGCGTGAACGGTGTATTCGGGAAAATAAGATCTTTAACTCGAACCCTTCACGCCTGTTCGCATCTAAAAGCCCTGTTGTGGAGCAACCACCGACGGTCGACGCAATAGAAGATTATTGGCGGGGGATATATGAGACGACTAAAGAGACTGACTTGGACTGTATTCCCATCAGCCAGTTTAGATGGTACTGCAAACAACAGCTTGGCAAAGTGCCATCTCATACCATTATAACATCTGTTGATAAAGAGGAAGTCGAACTTGCTTTCAAAGGCAAGAAGAACTATTCGGCTCCGGGCATTGATGGAATAACGAATTTTTGGTGGAAGAAGCTCACTAGTACCCACCACCACCTTGCCCGTATATTTTCAAATTGGTTATTTAACTGTGAGCCAATACCATCGTGGCTCGCTGAGGGAAGAACGGTCCTAATACCGAAAAAAGGAGACCTATCACAACCACAGAACTACAGACCGATAACGTGCCTGAACACTGTGTATAAAGCGTTCACTTCCATTCTATACGAACGCATCTTGAAGGCGATTGAACCAGTGTGGAGTTCGATCTATGAACAACGAGGTTCAAAAAGAGGAATGTCGGGTTGCAAAGACAACTTGCTGGTCGACAGATGTATCTGTCAGGACGCTAGACAGCACAAACGCAACCTGAGCATGGCCTGGGTGGACTATCGAAAAGCATTTGACACAACGTCGCATGAGCTCATTATCTATTTGCTCCATTGTCTGCGAGTCCACCCCGACATTATTAAATGTATTGAACACCTGTTGCCGCTCTGGAAAACAAGGTTCACAATAACATCCGGTGAACACGTTGTGTCAACGGAGTTGGTGACATACAAACGAGGCGTATACCAAGGAGACAGCCTCAGCCCACTTTTGTTTTGCATCTCGTTGTTGCCCCTGTCAATCAGCCTGAGAAAGGAACCCGGGTACTTGTGTGGCCCGGTAGGAAATCGCGAGCATAAAGTCACACATTTATTTTATATGGATGACTTAAAACTGTATGCCTCGTCGGAGAGTGATCTCAACTGCGCTCTAAAATTAACACACAAATACACGCACGCGATCGGTATGGAGTTCGGACTGGACAAATGCGCGGTGGTGCACTGTAAGCATGGTGTAGTTCCGAATTTTGATTCACACGCCCAATTAGTGGATGGAAGCATCATAGAACATCTTGATGAAGGAGCGACCTATAAGTACCTTGGTGTTGGCGAAAGTCACATCCAGGACGTCAAGAACATGAAGGCCGCCTTAAGTAGTAGATATAAGCGCCTTCTCCGACAAATTTGGAGTTCCGAATTGTCGGCGAAGAATAAAACCAGCGCTACAAATATGTTAGCCATACCCATCCTTTTATATACTTTTGGCTCAATTAAGTGGAATGTGAATGAATTGGAGGAACTAGACCGAGACACGCGAAAAATAATGAACATCAATCGTAGTTTGCACCCACGCGCATCGACACAACGACTTTACCTCCCACGAGACCTAGGGGGTAGGGGGCTCCTGTCAGTCGAACGTTTACATGACCGTATAGTCTTAGGTACAGCTTGTCGTGTACTTAACAGTTCAGACCCGCTATTGCAACTCGTCAGGGATCACGAGCTTGCTGGCGTAGGCGCATTTTTATTCACAGCAGCGCAACGTGCCGCCGATATCTTGGGCTTAGCCTTCGATCCGCGCAATCGCGACGGTGATGATAACATTCTTTCACTATCACAGTCGCGCCAAAAGTCGGCAATCAAGAGAGCCGAGCAACAACATCTGCTCAATCAGCATCGCGACAAAGTTCACCAGGGTATGTTCTACCGTCATCTTGACAACCTTGGCCTTTCGAGCGAACTCACTTGGGCTTTCTTGAGAGCTAATGGACTTAAATCGGAAACGGAGGGCTTTATCATGGCAGCTCAAGATGGAGTGTGGAACACCTTAACACACCAAAAATATGTGATGGGTAATAAAGGGGTTTCGAATACCTCGTGTCGGGCATGCAAAGCATACCCGGAAACCTTAATGCACCTGACTTCAGGTTGTTCTTATTATGCTAAATCCACCTATATCCATCGCCATAATGCAGCGTTGCGTGTGCTCTACTTTTATCTTCGTCATCATTACGAAGTTGACAAAACACCAGTTTTGCCCTACGATCCTGCGGAAGTAGAATCCTTTGTTGCCAACCAAAAGTGCAAGATCTTTTGGAATATGCCGGTTGCAACTACCAGGCAATTGACCGCTAATAAGCCTGATGTTGTGCTCCAAGATTTAACATCTCAGACTATGTATGTTATCGAGTTCTCTGCTCCGGCGGAAACTAACATAGTCGAAAAGGAGGAGCAAAAAAGGATTAAATATCAAGATCTAATACACGAGCTGCGACAACTGTACCCGGGCTATACGGTCCGCTTGGTCGTACTTATAATCGGATGTCTGGGGGGTATGCATAACTCCTTTGTGCGCAATCTTAACATCATTCCGGCTTGTAGATCTCACGCCAACATGTTAGCGGCGTCAATGCAAAAAGCAGTTATCATCGGGACGCTCCGCACGCTTCGGTCGCACGAGACGACTTTTTCCGGGAGTTCATGAACACCTTTGAACCCCATGCCCCGTTTAGAGCGGGTCCTCGAACATCCATTGGACCTGCCCTCGAATCTCCCACTGTTATGGTTTCGCAGCGAGGTTCGGGGATTTATTAGGTAGGGAAGACCAGGAAGGGGATGCTGTATGACGGACATTACGTACCTGACCTAGAAGTACCTGACCTGGTACGCTGCACGGACACTTTTTCCTCCGCCTGGGGGTTTTTGAAGTGCAGTCGCGATATTTACGTATAACAATAATAATAATAATAATAATGATAATAATAATAATAATGAAATTCGCATCTTCTTCAGAGGCTTTAGGGGCATTACATCTCTAAATTTTAGAAAGTCGTCTCTTTTTATCTCCCCCGACAGTAAATTTTATTCCAGCAACGTTTTTATCTTCTATGTGCTTAAAAGATTTTGTGAATGTCCTAATTTATTTATTTATTACCAATACCCTGTTCCAGCTGGTCTGGCAGGGTACTTTTAGTTTCTCGTTATGCCACTAAGGGCCTTTTACACCCTTAGTGGTACTGTTGTTATTTATACGTGTTGTTTTGTTGTTGTTATTTCTTTTTAACGATGTACCATTGAGGGCTCTTTACACCCGAGGTGGTACATCATTTGTTTTCTTTTTCTGTGATATTTTGTTATGCCGCTGTAGGCCTGTTGTTATGGCTCTACAGCGGTATTGTTTTAACCCCTTATTGCGTCACTGGTGGGCCTGTGGCTCCCCAGTGACGTAATAAGTATTATCTGTGATCTTTTATTGTGATAATTGCTGTGATATTTGTGTGTTTCTAGTCAGGTTTCTCCACTCCGAGGCCCTTCACACCTCGGAGGGAGTCCCAGCGATGGTTTTCAGGCCTTGGTGACCGGACGCTCTGTCTAGTACTTATCGTACCGTCACCAAGGACTGTCCGCTCTTTTTAAGCCCTGGGATGGCAGGGCTCATCGTTGGTTTTTATTTGTGTATGTTTGTCCCTTGTCTATTGCATTTATGTGTTCCTGTCTGTTTTGTGTATGTTTTTATCTTTATCGTCTATGGCGGCGCATGCCCTTGGTAGGCGATGCCGCCGGGTGCTGCTGACCGCGCCATCCACCGGCAGCAGTCCCCCAATTTTAATTAAAAAAAAAAAAAAAAATAATAATAATAATGCTGGGCTAAAATCCAACCTTCACGTCCCCGTTCGTGCCCGGCGGGCAACTGTTAGCTTCGGCTAGCAGGCTGACGGGGCTCTGGTACTGTGTTTCGACAAGAATGATCGTGTGGAGGGGACGATGTTGTATCCCCCGAGTGAGTGTTATGCCTGCGTCAGTTTGATTTGGTTTAATTGGTACCTTGACTGGAATTCAACGCGTCGCCAGTGCTGCATACTCCAGTGGGCGTGATCTTCGGAGTCCGACGATACCGTTCGGATGCGTCGAAAAGGTGATATTGCGTCTGTGATTTATGTAAAAATTGTGGTCTGTGTCTGTGATAGTTGTTATGCCACCTTGGGTTCTCATGCCTGCGGTGGTACTTTTTAATTGTTACTGTGATGTTTCCCTGGCCTTGTTCTTGTCATTTCGATGGGTAGGAACGCGGCTCCCGACGCACTCGTTCTCATCGGCCACCCGTACGAGTCGACGTCTTCCCGAACAGCTTGAGCGAGCTCGCCCAGTAAGGAGACGTCGTCGTCCCTCGTACGGATGCTTTCGTGGGCGTTGATATGGCGGCTTCCGCCCCGTCGAAGTGATACGGACACAGGTCAGATGTTGGCTCCGTGATACTCTGTGGCATTGTCCCGTTCTCTGTAGCCTCGACTCGGACGAACGTGGCCTAGTCATCGTACCGGTCTCCCGTGTAGGTTGACCCCGACATCTGACAGAACGGCACATGTACCCAGTAATCAGTTATCTGACAGAACAGTACATGTTGCTCAGTAATCAGATGTCACTGTCCCTACACATGTGAGTTCCTAGGTGTTGACGAAGCCATTTCGGAACTGTCGAGACTATGGGGAGCGGAATCGTGTCACAGAGCAAGAAATTTTTGAAATCTGTGATATTGTTTTATTTTTTAATCAGATTGTGTTTAATCCGTTTTGTTTTAACGATGTACCACTGAGGGCCTTTTCCACCCGAGGTGGTATATCATTTTTTTTTATTCTTATCTGTGATATTTTATTTTGCCGCTGTGGGCTTGCTGTTGTAGCCCTTCAGCGGTTTTGTTTTTAACTACTTATTGCATCACTGGTCGGCCTGTGGCTCCCCAGTGACGTAATAAGATTTTCCTCCTATATTTTTTTTCCTTGTGATATTATTGTGATGTTGTTATCTGTGATATTTTTACTCAGTATTCTCCACTTCGAGGCCCTTTACACCTCGGAGTTTCATCGTTGGTTTTCAGTCCTTGGTGACCGGACGTTCTGGCTAGTACTTAGCGTACCGCCACCAAGGACTGTCCGCTCGTTATGAAGCCCTGGGATGGCAGGGCTCATCAGTGAATTTTATCATATGTATGTTTGTCCGTTGTCTAATGCATTTATTTTAATTCCCAATTATTCCCAATTATAATTAAAAAAAAAAATAATAATATAAATTATAATATTAAAAATTTAAATAATAATAATAATAGTATAAATAAATAAAATGAATTATATAATTCAATTCATACAAATAAAAATTATATGAGAATTTTCTGTTATTTTAGTTTTTAATTTTTTCTCGTTCCAATAAGAATATTCCTATTGTCATTAAAAACGCAACTTATTTTCATTAAAAAAATTCATTCAAGTGAATTAGCTAAATTCTAAATAATTAAGAACACATTTTTTAAAAACTTTCACGTATTATTGTATTAACAAGAAATTTTATCTAAAATCTAGTACAATATTACTCTTGTATTTAAATTAGTACTCTGTGAGTAAAATCATATCGTGTACACCTCTATTATACGATGATTCTAGCATACATAGTTTATAGTCAGTAATAGCGTTCGGTATAAATCGTATGTATACCTTCACCCTTCTCTCAAGAACACGGAAAGTGAGAGAGGAATATACAAATATCTCAAAAGTAAGCAGGGTACACTTCAAAACAAGTGTAATGTTCTTAAAAGTAAGCGCAAGACACTTTGGCTCGTTGCGTTACGAACGCTCCCATATTGTCACAGTTTCAAAAATAAAAGTGGTATTTTGCAAAGTAAAGTATTTGTTTATTATTTACAAATATGGAATACCATAAAGTAACGCTCAAATCTATTAATACTCTTCTTTCTTCATTGGGAAAGCAATATGTTACAGAATTTTCAAAACTTTCTGGTCGTTGGTCAATATATCCACTTTTATACCATCCATGCTTGAACAAATTTTGAAAACGAGGCGACGAAAACTGATTGTGAGCTAGAGACTGAAGTTTTAGAATATTTTTACGGCGATGTAAATCACTATCATATACTCATTTAGAATTATATTATCCGGAAATAATCTGATGAATTGTTTCCAGAGTCGATATCCATAAACATTCAGAGGTTAAAATATTGACAATTGTATATAGATAAATAAAAATAAATAAATAAGTAAATAATATTTGTATAGATATGTAGATATAGATTATAATTATAATAATTATAATAAAGATTTGTATAGATACATAGATAGATTTGTCAAGTATGGGGGGAGGGGGGTTGTAGTGTATATTTTTTCATTCTAAATTATGTATTTTAAAGTATAGTGTAAATTTGTAACAATTCATTACTAAAATACGAGATTCTTTGACCATATTTTTGCTCATTATTAAATCAAAAAGTTATTTTTCCCAAGTTAATATTAACAAACGGTGTATTTATGCAAAAAAAGAAACTGGTTTAACGTAAAATATATTAATAAAAAATTCTTTTATTTACACACATAACAGTCTCCTCTTTTACCAAAAAATACCTGAAAAAATTAGGGGTTGGGGGTGGGGATGAAACCCCAATGATTTTATAACTTTAATTTTGGTATCATAATAAAGATCTTAAAGTGCCATTTACAAATATATATAGTTTCCCTAACAAAGCTCTTACCATTTCCAAGATATTTAAGAAAATTGAAAAAAACTCAAATTTTAAGAACTCAAACTCAAATACTTAAGATCTACAATCCACCAAAGTTTCAAAAATTTTTCTTGTTAGTAGCTCATCTTATTCTCTATTGTACAGAGATTTACTTTTATCTAGCTCTTACATTACTCTGCGTTCCAATATTTCTAAGATAAGAGTAATAAGTCAACTGCGAAGAAGTAGTAAATTGTGCATTAAACTATACGTAAAGGGTTTTCGTTATGTAATACAGTGTCAAGAGTGACACTATCAGTGACTGCTATCATTTTTTCATCAAGTGTCCGATATACAAGCATCTTAGAAACGTGTACTTATAAAAATATCTTAACGCTAATATAGATAGAATGTAGATTCCAATTAAGTTTGTTCAATGTCTCTTCGACAGACATGTTAAATGACATATTTAACTATACTTCTAATTATGGAGGGTAGATACAGTCCGTCTCATAATATAGCCTCACTAAGAATTTTTATATTTCATTTACAATATTTTAGGGAAACTGGTTAGCCAGTAATACGTTTGTCGTATATTTCGAAAATATTTTATTGTGTAAATAAAAATATACAGTATTTGTTTTAATAAAATAAACGCACAAACAAATCACAAAAGTTATATCAAAGACATATAAAATTAATATAATTTTTTGTCCAATAATATAGTCTCACTTTTCAAAAATTAAGTATAATTTTAATAATTAATGACTGGTTGAGGTCCAAAAATTTTCCACTATTTGTGAAATTCTTGTTGGAATATTTTCATATAAATTCCTCGCATATTCCAGTAGTATTTGGCATCAGTTGCCTCTAATATTTCCTTTCAATTTTTTTTTTTTAAATTATATTGTTTCCCGCCATCGTATACTTTACGGGACGAACAGTTCGATACATTTTCGATGATATTGAGATCAGATGATCTTACTGGTCGTGTAAAACAGATCAGTTTCTTTGTTTAAACCACTCCTGTACATACTTAGATTTGTGAATTGAGACATTATCCTGCTGAAATATCCACTCTCCGCCACGTAAAACCTTATTTATTTTTACTTCTCGTTGAAAACGAGTGCCTGCGTATTTTTTCGAATCCTGCCGTCCTTGTAAAGTTAGAAAATCGATAACTTCGTTGAAGTAAATCGCTCCCAAAATATTATTGATCGATCATCGATTTCTCTCGACTTAAATAAAATTGTTATTTATGTAAATCGTGATAGTAATATGTGTGAATATCCATCTGGGCCGTCAAGATTAAACTTTTCGTATGCCATTCTGTTGTCTATACCTTATACTGACGTGCAAAATGCAAAGGGTCAAGTTTATGTTGATAAACACAAACTTTTTAGAGTCGCAGAGAAATGGATGATGGATCAGTAATGTTTTTGGGGCGATTTACTTCAATGAAGTTATCAATCCTGTTACTTTAAAAGGACGACAGGATTCGAAAAAATACGGCGGCACTCTTTTTTAACAAGAAGTAAAAATAAGTAAGGTTTTACAGGGCGGAGACTGGATATTTCAGCAGTATAATGACTCAATTCACAAATCTAAGTGTGTACAGGAGTGGTTTAAACAAAGAAACTGATATATTTTACACGATCAACAAGATCACCAGATCCCAACGTCAGCGAAAATGTATGGAACTATTCGTCCCGTAAAGTATACGACGGCGGGAAACAATATAATTTCAAAAAAAAAGGAAGAAAATATTAGACGTAACTGATGCCAAATACCACTGGAATATGTGAGGAATTTATATGAAAATATTCCAACAAAAATTTCACAAATAGTGGAAAATAAAGGAGCCTCAACCAGTCATTAATTATTAAAATTATACTTAATTTTCGAAAAGTGAGGCTATATTATGGGGCAAAAAATTATATTAATTTTATATGTCATTGATATAACTATTGTGATTTGTTTGTGCGTTTATATTATTAAAACAAATACTGCATATTTTTATTTACACAATAAAATATTCTCGAAATATACGACAAACT
Source organism: Brachynemurus nebulosus (assembly GCA_035578155.1). NCBI lineage: Eukaryota > Metazoa > Arthropoda > Insecta > Neuroptera > Myrmeleontidae > Brachynemurus > Brachynemurus nebulosus. Next base: position 987,833 of record JAPWDM010000028.1, read on the forward strand.
TATTACTGGCTAACCTATTTCTCTAAAATATTGTAAATGAAACATAAAAATTCTTAGTGAGGCTATATTATGAGACGGACTGTATCAGGAGCACCATCTCTGTATCAAAAAGTGTCCATAGAAAGGCGTAAATAGTGGCGGCGCTACTGTAGCAAAAGGGTAAATTTAGAGAAGTAAACAAGGAAAGAAAAACATCCGCGTTGTCATGTAATTATTGTTTTTTTATTATAATTGTTACATATAATAGTTTTATTATTTTACAAATTTTTATAAAACTCAACACAAAAAAATCACTATACTCTTTTGCTATTCTAGCGCTATTCTGGCGACTTTTTGAACTGTTACTTAGTACTTAAAACGGGACACTTTTTGAACTATTTTTCTATTGTTTTCCTAACAAGATAGTCCTCCTTATATTCTACACTCCATACTTCTAATGCTCTGTATATAAGATCATTCGCTATTAATGAATAAGTGACTGTTATCTCATAATAAAATTACTTAATATATAATTTGTGTAAGTTCACTTAATCTTAAATTATTTATCTGTGTTTCTAATGTTATTTTTACGATTTTATCCCAAATTGTTTGAATTCATTAAAACTGTTTAAATTAATGTACCAAGTAGTTTTGCTCTTGTTAATGAACAGTTCGTCTACCAATATTCAAAATTAGTAACTTTGTTTATATATTGAATGTCATATATTATTCCATATACTGAGTTTTTCGGGAGTTGCCATTTTTATTACAGCCGAACCGTTGATTTAATCGAAGAATTGTTCAAATAAGAGTTGTAGATATCGACGGGGACAACCAATTGCGATAATCAGGAGCTTTATAGCTCTTATGGTTTTCGAGCTATGATACAAACTTACGTTTTTTTTTTAAATGGAATAGTATACTTATTTGTTGATAAAAATTATTCAATAATGCAACAGAAATAAAAAATAAAAAAATAAAAATTTTTATCTTAATTTGTTTTTAAATTTTGCAACTTTCGCGCTTAAAAGTGATTTATTTAAGTTAATTTTGTGGAATTTAAAAGTGCTTTATTCAAACAGCCATCGTTATTTATGTTAAATAATTGTGCAGCTAAACAGTAATTGTATTTATGCTACATAGATGGCTGTAAATGGCTTTACCGTATACAACACACATGATTAATTCAAAATGTCAGCTCTTCAAATACCAAAATTTTATTAATTTTTATTCAATATTTTGTGTTTATATTGATTTACAACTAAAATATATCTACCTGAAATGTAACTAATTAAAAAAAGAAATTAAGAAAACGCGGAACGTCATTAAATGGTAAAAAAAACTGACCTTCTTTTAAGCAATTTTTTTTAAATTTACAATATTTCGATAATTTATGTAATTCAGTTTTAGGTACTTTATTGGAGTATTTCTAATAATTTATTATTGTGTATACTGAAGATAGAATAACGATTTTATTCTCCAATTTAATTCAGTTTCATGGAAGTTTTCGAAATGACATAACCTCTAATATGCTCCTATTCATTGTTATCTTAAAAGGTAAGGGTAATTGAAAAAAATTTCAAAATAATTATTTACAATGTAAGTAACGAAAATTTTTGTTTCATAAGATTCTGTAAAACTTTAGTGAAACAGGTTCAGTATGAAGTTAATATAAAATTGCCGGAGCATGGTACTTCTGTGGAAAAAATTCAAGAAAAATAAAAGTTAACGCGATGAAACTGCCCCTAAAAATTTGCCACCCGGGGCCTCTGCCCCGCGTGCACGTAGAGTAAATCTACCACTGGTTATACGTAACTACCAGCAGGGCTGGGAAAAATGGTTCATAGAAATTAAAATAGAAAATGGAAAATGGTTTTGCTGAACATATTTAAAATAGAAAATGGAAAATAGCTATTTAAAATGGATTATAAAATGCCAAATGCTTTTTTTTACTTTAAATTCTATAAATTTTTTTATCAATATTAAAAAAAAAAAGTTAAGAAAATTTCAAACGTACTGAAATTAAATAAAAGCAGTCTTTTGAGAAAATTTTGTAAAGTTTACATGATATGAAAACGAAATTTAATTCTTGAAATATTGTTACTTTAAAATATTGCAAAATTTAATTCAGCCTTGACATATTCAAACCTTGACTACGCTACAACTGCGACTTCTAAATTATGAAAACCATCTACTTGTAATACAAAACATTTTTTATCGCCGTGTCTTAAAGATAATAGTATTCAACTTGAGTCAGAAAAGTTTGACTTAAGAGAACTACAACTCTAGTAATAAATTTAACTCCCGTGACTTTGCAACTCAAGTTATAAAAAATTTGAATCAATTAAATAAACTTACATTTAATTTACAATTTGTTAGACTTCAGGTCGTTCAGTTCGAGCTCTATAATTTATGCACATAAATTTGAGTATACATGCATTTTCATTTTAAATGTAAAATGGATTCAAATTTTCGTTTTAAATACAAAATGGAAAATGGCTTGACCGAACTTATTTAAAATAGAAAAATGGAAAATGCCATTTTGTATTTTTAATACATATTTAAAATGAAATCATTTTAAATAGCTCCCAACCCTGATCAACAGAAAATTATTTTATTGTAAAATTGTATAACAATTAACAGAAATTATGATTTTTTAATAAAGCAGTAATTTGAATTTACATTGTATATTTATTTTTATTATTTAATAATTTGACAAAATGTAGAATTTGTTTTTTTTTTTTGCTCGTCACTTACGTTTTTTAAGAAGGGCGACCACTTTTAGGGGCGGAAAATTTGGCGAAAAGGGCGGCAAAATTTTTTTTACCTTTTCAGGGGCGGCATTTTGCACTGAGCCTAGAGCGGCACTTAAGGTAAATCCGCCACTGATAGAACTGTACATTCTCTATATTTCATGTTATAACACATGGGTGTTAAAGTATAAAAAACAAGCTCAAATTTTTCATAGTTTTCCGAACCTGTGCAATAATGAATCGCCTATGTTTATCACCTCTTAATTTTTCAATCGAAAGTCAATTGTCTTTATAAACTGTTTGTGTTGAAACTGTTTTCAAACTTAATTCTGTTTTATCATTTGGAAACGGTATAGTATGGTGGCACATTCCTGGAAAACCTGGTAATGTCAAGGAATTCTAAACTTTCTGGAAAAGTCAGGGAATTTTACCAGAAGACTGGAAAAAAATTGATTTTTATAATTTCGTTAACTTAAGGATAAAACTTCAATCAATTTTTTGACAAAGTATTTAGTTACTCAATTTTATAATAGGAACACTTTTAATTTTTTCTTCATCTTCGGATTGTTGTACTATTAATTGAATCAGTTATTTCAGAAACAACACATGTAACAATTTCAGTTAGAGGTGGATTTGTATATAGTTTACCAAGACGCATCGTTTGGTGCAAAAAAAAAACACACATAACATTAACCCAACCCGTTGAAATCTAGTCTTGAAGTTTGCCTTTAGAACAGAAACAACACATGTGAATCACTTGTATTGTATTGACTATGACAATGAGTGAGGCTAATGTGACCACAATCGTAGATTTCCTGCAGAAACAACACATGTGAAATTTCTTTAAAATGTCATAATTTGATTTTTGATGAAATTTTTTCGGCAAAAACTTGTCAATTGACGTAAATATAGTTTAAAAAGTTTAAAAAAAAGTTTAAAAATTTAACAATTTAAATTTAAAAAAGAGCTGTCATATTATTTACGACAGCTCTACGATACTATCCAGATATGCCATTTATAATTTACTTTCAGAGATTTTTAATAATGACATTTTCACATGTACTAAATTTTGACTTCTTTAATATGGTGTACAATTAAATATTACGACAAAATTTGTAATTTGATAACCTGTTTAAAAAATATTAACACTTTCAGTCCCATGGCTTCGGCATCGAAACCAAACAAAATATCTTCAGAGGCCGACCGCGATCAATATTTAGAATAATAAACAAACACACTTAAGAATATTTATAAAAATAATTTTATGTACGACTGAATGATAAAAGCCTATTTTATTGCATTGCTAAGAGATATGAAAAGTAGTACTTTTTGGCACTAGTTGCATAATGAAAAGCAAAAAGCACAAGTGCGATAAAGAATAGTATACTTAGTAAATTTTATTTTCAATATTACAATAAACAAAAAACACACTAACTTTAAGTATTATTTTGTATACCTACCATATTTACAACTATTTATATAATTAATATTAATTACACAATCTGAACCACTATTAATATTTATTCCAGGCAATTTCCTCCTCTCGTCTTTAAAATATTAGTAACTTTTATTGAGAAATTTTCTAATAATGTCGCAGTATTATATTAATATCAGATGACAGGTAATCACAACCAAAGCATGCTTTAACATATAATAAACTTTTCTATGCCAACTATATTATAGAATAATTTTTTTATTTAAAGTGCAGACGCCAGATTCATAAATTCGATTTTTTATCGATATTTAGGAATTTTAGCAGTCGTACCTAAAGCTTTGTATGCAGCTTGTACATAATTTGACTTTATGAACTCGCCTTTTTTATTGGCCCTCGCTCGTAAGCTCGCTCAGTCATAAACACGGCTCGTTCATAAAGATCTTCGTTATGTACTTGCTGCATAAATAGCTATTATATTATTCTAATACCGGACACTTTTCATTTTTTGTACATATCGTACATATAAATATACATAATATTACGTTTTATCATCAAAATATCTAGGCTTCATATTTTATTTACAATAATATTTTTATCCACATACGTATGTATGTATGTGTGTTGTATGCTTGTATGTATATGTGTGTTACTCATCTTTTGACCTGCATAACACAATCATTTAGTGTTTTGTGGAATAATTTTATGTACTTGTTTACATAAAATTTGCTTAAAAATATTGTCGGCTTCCGGGGAAGTTTACTATGAAAGTGCTCGGGCCTCATACTGTTAAGTTAAATATTTGAGGAAAAACTACAAATTATTTTGATAATTAATGTATTTCATTAATAAATTTTCTGTTACTGTAAGAGGCTAATGTGAATATACCATTACAACTTATTTCGTATTTCGTATAAATTCAAAATAAATCGTATTTTTGCGTTCGTTTAAATAAACCTGACCACGGGTTTTGAAAATTAAAACTTAAAAATGCAATTTCTCAAAAATTTGAATAAATAAAAAATGAAAAATTTTAACATAATTGGTAATTTGAAGTAATAAACTAATTTTTAAGAAACATCTCAACATATGTTCCCATTTGACATCTCAACATATGTTCCCATTTGAAAAAAAAATTTTTTTCTATTCCAAAAAAAACCGTAAGTCCTAGAAGTCTGGAATAATTTTTCGTGAATGGCCTCCTCTATTTTAAATATTTTTTGTATAAACTTTTTTTTTTGATTAGATGCATATTTTAGGAATAAATCGAATGGCAACTCCCGAAAAACTCACACAGTATATGTTTGTAGAACCGAACTCTATTTGTATAATCAAGTGATTTAACAAGGTAATTTTATATATATATATATATATATATATATATATATATATATATATATATATATATATATATATATATATATATATATATATATATATATATATATATATATATGTCATTTCACATCAAGTGAGGCTGACCTTGAAATTCGATGTCAGCGATTTTAACGAAATTCACAGATTATAATCTACTGGTAGATAGTAATCGATCGCCACCCCAATTTTTTCCCTGAGTCTTTTCGTTTCTTATACCGGGCTGTCTAAAGTTTGCAAAAAAATTAGGAAAAAATTCAAAATTTTTGTATTGCTTCCATTTTCTTAGATTTTTTAGTAGTAAAAGCTATCCAATTCACTTGAAATTAATACTGCAGCTTAAACATGGATGGAGCTAACGAGTGGCGAGGGAAAAATTCCGATATGGTTTATACCGGGTGTTTCAGAACTAGTCACACCTGACAATATATATGCTTAATTATTTCAAATGCGTGTCCAGCGATTTCGCTTAAACTTGGTACGTGTCTTACACAAGAATGGTACTACACGTCCATAAAATAAAATCCGTGGGCAATTCAAATTTACGGATATTACGGCATAAAAACCAGTTACAGGGTGCTTAAATGTACTTCTTCTTTTCTAAAAATGGCAACTCAAAAACTTCACATGATATATATATATATATATATATATATATATATATATATATATATATATATATATATATATATATATATATATATCATGTGAGTTTTTTGAGAGTTGCCATTTTTATTATAGTCAAATTTGTATGATAGAAATGGTACTGGAAAAGGTTCTTTTCTTGGAGGTAATAGAAATGTAACCAACCAGAACACTATCGGTTGAAGTAGCCTCAAGTACATATGCATAATTTTACCGTTTAATTGATAAATTAAAGAAAAATTCAAAAATTAAACTTGGGTAAAAAAATTTTTTTGCTCATTTATGTTATTAATTAATGCATTAGATCAGTTTTATCGAAAAATTAATATATAGTCTCATTTAAAAATCTATAAGTTTGTATCATAGCTCGAAAACCATAAGAGCTATAAAGCTCCGGACTATAGCAACCGGTTGCCCCCGTCGATATCTACAACTCTTATTTGAACAATTTTTCGATTAAATCAACGGTTTGGCTGTAATAAAAATGGCAACTCTCAAAAAACTCACACGGTATATACAGCTCTCACTTTTTCATTTGTATGTTTTCTTGGAACGAAATTTCAGTTATCATAAAATTTTACACCTTAAAAATTGGTTTGAGTTTACCCCTTAAGTCATACATAATTAATTTGATAAATAAATAAAAGGTATTTTCGGTAATTATACACTTTCGCGGTCACTTGGTTTTTTGGTTATAAATAAAAAACTAATGGTCCAATTTTAATGATCTTTTTCTTAAAATGTTCTTCATTACGGCGGATTAATGGAAAAAAAATACTAGAACTTGATATTGATACTGGAAACGCTGGGGAAGGCTGGAAAATAAATGGACGGCAGAGCACCATTGGAGCCTCATTTTTGGGTAAAGGAGAATTAAATAAGGGTTCCAGTTACCCTTTGCCCGAAAATGAGATTGAAAACTTAACAATTTAAAAAAAATTTATAAAGATTATTCGCAAAAATTTGTTGTTTTTTAGCATTCATTATATTTTTACTAGCAAAAAATCGAAAAAAGATTTAAAAGTTTTTTTTTTAATTGTTCGTTTTTTCATGTAGATTATGAAACAATATATAAGAAGTTGATATAACTACGTAAAAACATTTTATGAATAATTATTCCTAAAAGCTTCACATTTTTGTCCATCTAAAGCTATAAAAATATCAAAAATATTCATTTTTTCCTGTATCTGTAACTTTTGTCATAAATCCACTGTAATGACGAACATTTAAAAAAAAAGATCATTAAAATCGGACCATTAGTTTTTTATTTGTAGCCAAAAAAACAGCTTATCGTGAAAGTGTATATTTACCAAACAAAATAATAATTTAAAAAATAAATAGAAAAATCTCGTATAACATGGTTTCGATGTAACACGGTACGAGTTAACCGTGTTATGCGAGGGACTCGTGTATGTAATCTATTTGAAAACATATCATCCGCTTTTCATTTTGTTGGAAATCTCCGTCATTCGCTCTATAATGTTAAAGACAAAAGTGATCCACTAAAAAAGTGATATCTATCACTTACAAGTAACACTATCCAAGTGCCAATCGCCAATCTTCTCGAAATTTTGCTGGTGTGTAGAATAGGCAAAAATAAGGGACCCGTAGTTCTTTTATCAGCCGCTACCCACTTTTACGGGGTGAAACTATCCCTTAAATTTGGGGGTTCAAATGGTATTTATTAAGATATCTCGAAAACTATAAGAAATAAAGGAAAACTCTAATTGACGAAATGTTCCTCTTTAAAAAACCTATTCACCTGTATTTCACCTGTTAAACCAGGGTCGGGTTTATAAGAGGGGCTGGACGGATGAAAATGGAGGTAAATTTTCTTCTACCACCAGAGTGGTTCAATGTATCAAATTTTTATCATCATAAATGGAAAGAGGACCAAAAATTAGAAGATATGGGTTTTTGTGTTTTCCGAAATATGTATGGTATTCAAGACATATAAGGAAGAAAAAATAGGATAGATTATATTGCATTATTATTAATTGCAAATACCTTCTATAATTCTATATTTTTTTCTTTTTATGTTTGCTTCATCATGAAAATGGAAATTTTTACTTTCCGATAATAATTCATGTATTTTTCAGTACTTACTTAATTGGGAATTTAGCCATGTGTATATTTGGTTACTCCTATTCTATATTTTTTCACTCAGTTTTTACAATTCTGGAATACATATTTTTAAGTATTTTTCTGTCAAAAAAATACAAAATTACCTATATGTTCGGGTAAAATATTTTACTATTGTTGAATACTATTGTTAATTCTAATGGTATTTAAAAAATTCCTTGCTCTGTGTAAATAAAAGGGTGAAATTTAAAAATTGATGTCCATGTATTTTTTTAAAATTATTTTAGACTTGCCGCCACGTCTTTAGACTATTTAAGCTGTGATTTTTCACCCTAGCAGTTCGTGTGTATATCTCTTTAAATTAAATGTGCAGTAGAATCGAAGAAAATTTATATATTATTATTTTTTGTTATTCCGTTTACTTTGTTTTACTATTTTATATTTTGTATTTAGTTTTAGTTAGATTTTTAAAATTTAAAAATGATGGAGTTTGTTATTATTACTGTTATCAATCATTTTCAGTAAAATATATTACCTACTTATACAAAAACGATTTTCATTATGAGTGTTTTTTAATATTTTTCTTTTTTTGTCTATACCATTTTCATTCAATACCGAAAAAATACCGAAATACCGGAATTCCGGTATTTTAATAAATACCGGTATTATAAAAAGACACCGGTATTCCAAGCCCTACCACAAGTAGTGGTTCTAACTAATGAAAACGACTTAATCTTTAATAAAAATAAATTTCTAAACAACTTTAATCTTAATCAGCTTTTTCAATAATTTGGGTACGCTTCATTAATTATGAACAAAACTACTGGATTTCCAATACAAGATAAAAACTACACTCGAATTGGTATTTCAAAGCTAATTTCAAATATGTTTGACATATTGTGTGGTACCTGCAGTTGTTTCAAAATAAACATTTTATGAATTTTTCCAGTATCTATACCTACTTTCTTTCAATAACATTAAGCCCCTTCCACACAAACTATCTTTATTATGTCTTAAAAAATTTATTCATTTATGAATTTATTCTAAAAATGGCCGGAATACTGAAAACGAGTTAAATAATAAAATTATTTTGACAGTGAAATTTGACAAAGTAATTATAGCAGTTAATATTTTAGTGTTTTAGATTTAGGTATATTATATTTTTCAGTTACAATTGAATAGAAAGAAAAGAAGAAAAAAATATTTTAGTAAATAATTATTCGTACGTACATTAGAAATAACACGAAAATAAATAAATAAAATAAAATAAGAATTTAGTAAATTTTGTGTATGTTGAAATACTTGCTAAAAGTTTCCTTTCCTTACAGGTGTTACTTAAATAGCTTATTTTGCAACAAGAGGTTGGTTTGTTTCATGTGTCCATATTTGCCCTGTATTTATAGTAACCTAAAAATAAATAAGCAGGCAGTTTTGATAAAATAATATTAAGATATACCTACTTTTTAATTCAAAATGTGTTCAAATAATTAAGAAAACGAAGAACACGACAACACAACGAACGATACACTATTTGCTATAAACTTCACAGTAAAGGATAAACAATGAAATTAAACATTGCTCAATATATTATTATTGAACAGGATAATTTAATTTCCAATCATACAGAAATTACTTCCATAAATAATATTCCAGTGCAAAACCAACAACCTGAAATAAAAAAATTTTGAATTGAGCAACATGGTAAATCAATAGATTACATATTTAAATAGAAACGCAAAAAACAAAAAAATATTTGAATACTAATAATAACATAATACCAAAACAAAATACCAAAAAATTGATTTATTTACTCCTTTGTTACATCATGCAATTTAATAGCGTGTATACAGTAAATTTTAAATCTCATTCGTAATGGAGTTTGAATTCTAGTTTTTCGTGCATACATTTCATGTATATAATGAATAATGTGGTATGTGAGGAAAGATATTCATCTTCACTTTTCACAACGAAAAAGTACCTACCTTACAAAAAAGTGAAAAGATAATTTATTCTGCATATTAATTATGATCTTTGTACGTCACTTTGAAAAAAAAAATTCAAAATAAGTTCTACTAAAATTATAATAACATTTTATTTTATTACTTTTGTTATAATAACTTTTTAAGTCTGTGTTTTCAGAAATTTACCTATAATAAAAGTCGCCTATATTACTTTTCTTTTATGACCAATTCCATGCCAAATCAACACACTTTTGAAAGAAATTTTTCCTCACCATTTCAGATTTTCTTAAAATTTGGTATGCTTATACTAGGTACTAAGTCTAAGAAAAGTGTCAATTTTTAATTTTTATCTGAAACCGCTTACGAGATATGGCTATGTAAAGTTTCAAAAACTTGCCAAAAAAAACGTGAACGTTCATTTTTAAATCGCGCTGGAGGTTGTTCTAATTTAGCTAGAAAGCTAGAAAGCCGCCTATACTCCATCGCATGGTCCTTTCCCATGTGCTGTTGCTAAAAAGTGCCACTCAGCTTTTATGTTAAATCTTCCTCACGAAGGCAAAGGTTCAGGAAGTTTTTCCAATTATATATTTCCAATTATTTTATTCGACAAAAATGTCGAATAAAAATTCCCTGAGTGTTAAAGATACATTGTCTTGACAAAATTGGGTAATAGTGGAAAACCAGCAACAGAAATATTTTTTTTTTTCACAATGAATTCATTAAGACCCCACATTCATATTTTATTATATGTATGATTCAGAACAGTACTAAGTATTTATACAAATATTTTTAGAATTTTAAATTATGTACTTTTTGAAAAAAAAAAAAAAGTTAAATCAGTCTTTACACGGATTTTGAAAAAAATATTTTTATTAACACCCCTGTCATGTTGTATATCATTTGAAATAGCATTTAAAATGCTACAAAATGACACCTCTCCCAGCTTTCTAGCTAAATCAGAACAGCTTCTAGAGCGATTTAAAAATGAACGATCACGTTTTTTTGGCAAGTTTTTGGAAACTTTACATAGCCATATCTCGTAAGCGGTTTCAGATAAAAATTTTAAAATTGGCACTTTTCTTAGTCTTAGTACCTAGTATAAGTATACCAAATTTTAAGAAAATCTGAGATGGTGTGATAAAATGATAAAATGGGTGTGTTGAATTGACTTGAAATAGGTCTTATCTTCAAAATCATCAACATGTTTGAGCGTTAGATTAGATAAAAATGATATAAACAGTATATTATAATATATAGCCAGATCTACCTATAAAAATTACCAAAAAAAAAGAATCAATTCAGTTTTAATTTTTTGAAAACCACTTTACATATAAAAACAGTTATGAGACATAAGAGACATAACTTATGTCTGAACTTGCAAATTTATATAATTTTTCTGCTCTTTAATGAATACCGATTTTTGTTAAGTCACAACTGATTTGGAAATCTATATATAACGTATAAAAATTATCTACATATTCTTATCCACATATATATGTATGTATATTTTAAAATGCTTAACACAGGGCTTAATTTCTAAAATTTTAGGTGCCAGAACACATCCTCAAGTTTTAGGTACGGGAATCCATACTCACACTTTTTGTAGCCTTCTTAACCATACGGCTCCTAAAAGTCACAGTTTTTTGAAAACTTGTAAAAAACAAATAAATTTTTATTAGAAACATTGATTTAAAAAAAAAAAAACAACCTGGGAGGTACCGGAACGCCGTTCTACCACGTTCCAACGGAAATTAGGTCCTGCCTTAGGATATATCATTACAAAGTTATTCGGACCATTTTATAAAATTATTTAAGTAAAAAACTACTGTCGCAAAAATTGTCAAAATTGCGGTAATATAATATACCGTTAAATATTCTCTAGCATATTTTCAAGTTCTAGTTTCGTAGCATTTGTAAATTATACAACCTGTATAAAACACGTAACAGGAAAAAATAGCAAAAATTATTGTAACACGATAACGTAATATATATCATTTGCGACTACACAAGCGTCTTTTAACGCTAATTAACACGACGTATTTAGCGCTGAAACCCGAGAAGCCGGTTTCACAAAAGAACTGGCTACGCGAACGTTTTTTAACGCAATTTCATACATAACGTGCGGTTGGTTTTGTATTAAAATATAAAATTTTACAAAAATAAATAAATAAAATAAAATACAACAATAGCAGAATAAAATTAAATATAACTTCAAAGGCTATTATTTCTTTTTCTTCTTTTTGTAACAAGTAACAGGGTTTACTTCAATTTCAGAAGTCAATTTCCCGTGTTCTCCTCTTTTTAGAAATATTTTTCGTAGATAAAATAAAACACTCTTACATATGTATTTCCTAGAGTCCTAGACTCTTATGGAGCAAAAATATATTTCAAATTCGCATTCTAAGTTCAGAACCGAAAGGGATTGGGTTCCAAGGGTCGCTCTCCTATAGAACTATTATTATTGCTGTATACACATTTATTAATTATTTTAGAACTGAAGTCACTTCTAAAGGAAATTACGGTCAAATATTTAGGGTAGGGCGGGGTAAAAAAAAGACAAAATCAAAACTTTTCATTTTTCGTGTAGAAATATTTGAATTTTTTAAACACAAAAAATATTGTATGATGTTAAGTTGTTTCTATTTTGTTTTGGATGTTTTTTCACTCAAGCTAATGACATAACTCTATAAAAAAAATAAAACCTTGCCTTTTTTACCCGCCAAATAGGGTAAAAAAAAACAGTGTAGGGTAAATAAAAAACAGACCTCTAACTAAAAGGATACTGCAAGTACATGATTGGAAGGGTAAAAAATAGACAGCTTGGGTAATTGGCAGTACAACACTTTTTATTTCACAACTCTATCTCTACTACAAAATTTCTTATAGATATATTTCAATTTTTCGTATTTTGCCAAAAAACTTGAGCTGAGATTAAACATTAACAAGTCAGAAAATTCAGAAAAAGTTAACAGTAGTAGAAACGGGGGGGCTTCTAGAACCACCATCCCACCATCCGACTTTTTTGAGCGACCTCGGTTGAGGCAAAACTACCGGGGCGGTTCTAGAAGCTTCCGACGGAGGGGTGGAGCAAAATTTGGTCTCAAACCTAACATCTAGTGAAATTTTTTCTAACCCCACTGAACCCAATCGAAGTTGATCCAACCTAACAGAACCTAAGGAAATTTGGTCTAACCTAACCTAACCTAACAAAAAATTTTTAACCTAACCTAACCTAACAAAATTGTTTTTCCCTAACTGAACCTAAGAATTCATAATTTCCCTAACAGATGGCGTTACTAGTCCGATAACCGAAAATCCTTTTTGATAGTTAAAAGATGGCGTTGCTAGTCTGAAACACCGTGAACTCTGTACCTTGATTCAAAATTCCATGAAAAAGATGGCGTTGCTAGTCTGAACCACTGCGAACTCTGTAACTTGATTCATAATTTCATCAAATTTTTTATCTGAAAACAGGTTTAAGCTTGTATAAATTGTCAGCTGACGTCATCAGGCTATTTTTCTACTATAAAAGACCGTAGTATAACTTTTTAATTACAATTTTGTTCGCAACTTTAGTGACGTTAGTTTTGACGAAACTTTAGCTTAGAATTTTGTTAGAAACTTATTTTCAACTGTTGTGTTAAGAATTAATTATTGTCAACAATGGAATCCATTACTGCTGGTGCTTCATCTGGAAACAGAGACATAATTTAAAAAAATGGCGGGAAATTTTATGGATGAATTGAACCATCTTGGTGCTGTTAAACGATGGATTAAACCTTCTGATATGGAAATTGGAAAAATATATAAAATAATGGGAGCAAGTCAACTACCATCAAAATTCGACTCATTGAAAATGAAGACAATATTGGAGTTAGAAATTGGATACATTTCGTTACCGGCGAGATTTGATAATTTGAATGAGCAGATGCTGGCGTGGCTGCAGAGCAATCCAAAACTGGGTATTATGAATAATGGACCCATTGGACTGATTTATAAACTGGAATTCAAAACGCTGGACTTTCTCGAAATCGTTGGGGGTGCTGATTGGCGAATTTTGTAATTTATTCTCTTTCAAATGTATTATTTAATTGTACTATGTATTTTAAAAATTTCAATATTGTATCAATTTTTACATATATTTAATAAAAATTATAAAACAAAAATTCGATTTTTTTAATTTATACCCATCTTTGAAACATTGATTTATATTCTAGTATGATTAACCAGATTAATATATGCACATTTTTTAGTGTTCAATAAAAAAACAATTAAAAATCGATTTTTTTATTCAATCCCCATCCCTAAATCAATAATTAGTGGTTAATATTTCCCAAAATGAAAAAGTATTTAAGCAGTAAGTAAGTATAAAAAATAATTTCTTAACCAGGTATATCTAATTAAATGTTTTTTTAACGACATAAAATTATAAAACATATGAGGAATTCGCTGATAAATACATATTTCGCGTTATCGTATATGTGAAGTTACATCCCATATGTATACACAATATATATACATTCATGCAAAAATATGTTGCAAGATTGGACTTATAATTTTGCTTGAAAAATTTGCTTGTAAAAAATAGCCGGATTAATCACATATAAGTTATTACGTTTTTTGTGACTTTGTGAGTAGTGTACTTCAAACATTACAAAGTGAATTTCATTTTAAAAGTTCATAATTTTAAGTTATTTTTCGACTTTGTGAGTAGTGTACTTCAAACATTACAAAGTACATAATTTTCAGTTATTTTTCGACTTTGTGAGTAGTGTACTTCAAACATTACAAAGTGAATTTCATCTTAAAAGTACATGATTTTAAGTTATTTTTCTATTTTAAGTTAATCATATACAATATACTCGCTTAACGTTCTCTCATTACTTGGGTTGATATGGAGTAATGTAATGTATTAGGTACAGTATCCAATAAGCGTAGTGTTTTTCTAAAAATTTAATTAGCTATTTTACATATTAAAACAAAAATTTTTCTTTAATCTCGTTTAAATAATTTTGGCTCAACAATCTTGGAAAATATAATTTTCATTTTATTCATAAGATAGTTTTTAAACAATATAACAGTAGAAAATTTTTCTTTTTAGTAGTTTTTCTTGAATTTTTAAAGACGTAATTTCATATTAGTAACTTTTTTAAAATATAATTTTTCTTTTTAAAGCGATATTAGAAGCAAAATTTTTATAATTTTTTAAAATGTACAGTATGTGTTAGAAAAAATCCGTAAATAAAATTTAAATTATTATTCACTAAATTTTTAGCATTTATAAGTTTATTTAGTCATATTTTAAAAAGCAAATTATAAATATTTCGCTTAAACTAGACAAATCAGTTCTACTATTGGCTGATAACATTTATTGGAAAATTAACTAACTTTTTTGTGATACCTTAAAACTATTTAGTATCTAATATACTTTTAAGTTATGTTAAAAACATTCTTTTCGATTTAAAATTAAAGAATAATTGCTTCCGAATGTGTCGCTAATGCTTAAGAAGGTGTCGATATTTGTCTGAATTACATAGTAGACGAAGTGGCCGGAAAACGACATTTCATATTACACGACCCAATGATATTCCAACTAAGGGTGGAAGTGATTCCAGACTACAAGAATTCTATTTAAAAAAACATTATTTTACAATCTTTAGAATGTACAGGATGTGTTATAAGAATTCCGTGAATAAAATGTAAAATATTTTTTCGCTCAAATTTAGTCACGTTTTAAAAGGATTTTATGAATATTTGAAAATATAATTTTTCTTTTTAAAAGTTAAATTTTCATAATAATTTTGGTATGTTACCATGCATAATATAAATTAATAATAAACAAGTATTTTACTTCGCAAAAATACCACTTTTATTGGAAAGTGGTATTTTTGCGAAGTAAAATATTTGTTTATTATTTAAAAATATGGAATACCATAAAGTAACGCTCAAATCTATTAATATTATAAATTAATAAGTTATAATAATATCTATAAAAGATTTTTTAGAATGCAAAAGATTAACCTTCATATTGTAAAATAGCTTACAGATCACATTCCGCAGCATTTTACATATGAAATCGTCGTCGCTTTGGAATGCAATGCCTTATGCATTGTGTATGCTTATGCAGTAAAATCTATCTTGATTTTTTAAGGTAACTGACCAGATTGTTTTGAATAAAAATTTTTTTTCAACAATTCATTTTCGACAATGGAAAATTCACTTCCAACAATAGTATTACATCAATGTCGATCACAGTGTTAACTAAATTTGTTTAAAGTAATAAAACCTATTATTTAAAACAACTGAAAACTTGAACTAAATTGTATTATAAAAATTATTGCGTCATAACTTGTTGCGGCTTATTAGCTCTTACACATCTGTATAAAGTTTTATGACGTCATCAATCAAAAAGTATATATACACGTGATAAACGGCTTTAAAACCATTACGTCTTTTGATTTCATAAAATACAGTGTGCTTCGTGTCATCATATTGTATTTTGCGAATATTTATAGTTAGTCTTTTTATTTCAAAGTTTAATTTCTTAAAATTTTATTATATTTTTTCAACATTTAGTTAATTTAGCTAGTTTTATTTAATTTAGTGAAAATAAGAAATTTTTGAGATATTTTTGTTTCTTCTGTGTTTTTTGTGTTTTTTGTTTGTTTTTTTGAAAATTTTTTTACTAATTTTTGTATGCAATAACTTAAAAACTAATTACAGTTATTTTAGAAATATTAAAACAGAAAATTTCATGTTATTTTTTACCAGACAATATTTTTCAAATTTAATTTTGTTTTAGAAATTCCAGAAAATATAATTTCACGTTTTTAATTGTGTTTAATGCCGAAAAAATTTCATTTTTTCATTTAGAATGTACAGAATGTGTCAGAAAAATTCTGTAAATAAAATGTAAAATATTTTTGATCAAGTTTAACGTTCATAATAATAAATTTAATCTTAGAAGCAAAATTATAAATATTTCGCGAATATTAAACAATATTTTTGTGAATTTAGGAAAAATGGCATTGTTCAAGTGTGAAATATGCGCATCAGGATTCAGTCGTCGGGATGCTTTGACAAGACATTTGAAGACGAAACATGGCGACAATGGCTCATCTTTTAAATGTGGTCGGTGTGGGGTCATGTTTACGAGAATGGATAGTCTACATCACCATGTGAAAAAATTCCATTCAACAGCGACATTGTGTGATTACTGCGGCGAATATGTTCCAAATGGTCTGGAACGGCATATGGCTAATGAACATGGGCAATCCACAACCAGCGTCGGACGTGATCATGAACAGCCCTCAACTAGCAGCGGTCATGTTTCGAGAAAGCGTGCAGCCGATGAACAAAATGACCGTCCATCTAAAAAATCCAAAATAGATCGGGGAGCAAGACGGTGCGAAGTATGTGTTGTGGATATACCGATTTCATCATTCAATGGGCATATACGAAGCGCGGCCCACAAAAATAAATATGCCGCGGTACTGGAAACGTAAATGTGTAAACTATCAACAGTGCGTTCAAAACCAGAATAATCCGCTACCGGGTGAAGAGTTCCGAGTACTTCCAGTCCATTGATGAATTTTTACAAGAAATCAAGGAAAATGTGCTTCAACTGCTGCGAATGGAACTGGCGAAGCATACGTAATTTAAAACAAATTTTTAATTATTTGGATTATATGCGAAATTCGATAAAGATGATAATTTACTACTGGATTTGAAGTCGTTCAACACCAGAAATGTTACTGTTTGCGAATCCACCAATCTGGAGGAAATTTACCGAAATATGGCGTCGACTGTAGTGCGCAAGAGCAAAGAATTTCAGGAACGGGACAGCAGCTGGTCGCTACTAGAAGTCCGATAATTAGAAGTCAACGTAAATAAATACAATCCACTTCGGGCTTCATCGTATATCGAGTTTCCAGCATGGATCAAGCGAAAGAAGGCGGTCGTTAATGTGCAAAATGAAAACCAGGCATGTTTTTCATGGGCGATAGCATCAGCTCTACATCCAGCTGAACACAATCCACACAAAGTCGCTTCATATCCTCATTATTCAACATTTTTAAATTTCGATGATATGGAGTTTCCTGTCAAAATTAATGACATAAAATTATTCGAATCTCTCAACAATATCAGCATCAATGTTTATGGACTGGAAGAAAAAAGTGTTGTTGGACCGCTGCACTATACGAAAAACAAAAGAAACACTCATGTTAACCTGCTATACATTGAAAATGGCGAAACCAGTCACTACTGTTGGATAAAGGATCTGAGTCGGCTCGTTGGACGTCAGTTATCGAAACATAAAGAAACTGCATGGCTATGTGATGGATGCCTACAATTCTTTCGAACAGAAAAGCGGCTTATCGAACATTCTAAAGAAGACTGCAACAAAGTCCGCACTGTAATACCAAGTCCTGGTGAAGGCAGAATTCTGAAATTTCAAAATTATGCCAAGCAGATGCACGTCCCATTTACGATCTACGCGGACTTCGAATCAATATTAAAACCATGCGACACATACGCACCGAATCCCGATGGATCGTTTACGAACACCACGCATATCCACGAACCATTCAGCTTCGCATACTACATCAAGTGTTCGTATGATGAGTCATTAAACAAATTTGAAACATACCGTGGGCCGAACTGTGCGAAAGTTTTTATGGAGAAATTAGAAGAGGATGCCCAACGACTACATAAAATTTTACAAAAGGAAATTCCGATGAAGCCATTAACAGCGATCGATTATTTTGTATTCAGATTAGTCGAAGAATGTTCCATATGCGGCAATAAATTGAGCAATGATCGTGTGGGGGATCATGACCATCTGACGGGTGAATTTCGAGGTGCCGCACATAACCAATGTAATCGGCTTTACAGACTACCGAAATTTATCCCGATCGTTTTCCATAATTTATCTGGATATGATGCGCACTTTATCGTACGGGAATTTGGAGTCTCGAAGGAACGAATCGACGTCATACCGAACAACAAAGAACGCTACATTTCTTTCACGAAGTATTTACCAGTCGACGCCAATCAAGAAGTGGAAGATATTGATGATGGCGAAGATGATGAAGAAGATGAAGAATCTGATAAATTTAAAATTAAAACCATCCAGCTACGTTTTATCGATTCGTTTCGATTTATGGCGAACAGTTTAGATAAACTTGCTGAAAATTTAAAGTCGGAGCAGTTGGCCGAAGTTCATCGAGCATTTCCCGAAGATCGTCTTTTCAATTTAATCAAACAAAAAGGAATATTCCCGTACGAATACGTCAACAGTGTGGACCGACTGAATGAACGCGCTCTACCACCAAAGGCGGCATTCCACAGCAGCTTGAAATTATCCAATATATACAGTGAATACCAGCGTGCGCAACGAGTATGGAATGAATTCAAAATCCGAACTTTGAGCGGATGTATTCGAAAATTTCCGGAACCTGTGTTTGAATACGTACAAATTGGATCCATGCCAGTACTACACCGCACCAGGCTTGAGCTGGAACGCCATGTTGAAATATACGAAAGTAGAACTGGAGCTACTAACGGATATCGACATGATCCATTTCATTAAAAAGGGTATGCGTGGTGGATTGACTCAATCTTGCGGTGGTTTTAGCGAAGCTAACAATAAGTACATGTCTGAGTATGACCCCACGAAGCCGTCGACCTACATCGAATATCTGGACGCCAACAACTTGTACGGATGGGCCATGTCGCAGCATTTACCGATTAGACATTTCCGGTGGATCCCAGAACACGAATTGGATAACATCTATATATCAATGGTTTCGGATGACGCTGATGTTGGATACATTTTAGAAGTCGACCTCGAGTACCCGAAAACACTGCACGACTATCATCAAGATCTACCATTCTGTCCGGAGTATATGAAGCCGCCGTACATTACATCCAAAAACAGCAAATTGCTCGCCAATGCTTATGACAAAAAGAAATATGTTATTCATTATCGGAATTTGAAACAGTGTTTAAAATATGGACTTAAATTGAAAAAAATACATCGTGCACTCCAGTTTAATCAATCTCCGTGGCTAAAGAAATACATCGAATTAAATACCGAGCTTCGTCTAAGGCGACAAGTAGTTTTGAAAAAGATTATTTCTAGTTAAAAAATAATAGTGTTTTCGGGAAAACGATGGAAAATGTCGACAAACGCGTGGATGTGCGGTTAATCATACACTAGGAGAACATTCGTCAAAAGTTGGGTGCTAATAATTTAATAGGTAAACCAAACTTTCACAGTTGCTCCATCATTCACGAAAACCTAATCGCCATAGAAATGGACCGTTTGAAAGTGAAATACGACAAACCGATTTACGTAGGATTTAGTGTGCTCGAGTTATCCAAAACTTTAATGTACGATTTCCACTACGGTTATATAAAACCGAAATATAATGACAAAGTGGATTTATTGTACATGGACACTGGTTCGTTTATATACCAAATAGAAACGGACGATTTTTACGTCGACATTAAGCCGGAAATTAGCGAGCATTTTGACACGAGTGACTATGCCGCAGATAACGTCTATGGACTACCACGTTTAAATAAAATAGTGCTAGGTAAATTTAAAGATGAGTGTTCTGGGACAATAATTAAGCAATTTGTCGGTGTTAAAGCTAAATCCTACTGTATAGTCAAAGATAGTGATGAGCCCCCAATTAAAAAACTCAAAGGTGTGAAGAAAGATGTGGTGAAAAACGAAATAGACGTTAAAGACTACATAATCTGTGTAATGAGCAAATACTCAAGTGCTGTGTTGTATAAACAAATGAGTGTTTTCCGCAGCCTAAAACATCGGTTATACACACACTTAGCGAATAAGGCCGCACTATCAAATGACGAAGATAAACGGTTCATAGCACCTATATATACATATATACATATATACATAATATATACATATATACATATATACATATATACATATATACATATATACATATATACATATATACATATATACATATATACATATCAAAATATTGTAATTTCAGGAAACATGTTAAAAA
The DNA here is from genome assembly GCA_035578155.1 of Brachynemurus nebulosus. NCBI lineage: Eukaryota > Metazoa > Arthropoda > Insecta > Neuroptera > Myrmeleontidae > Brachynemurus > Brachynemurus nebulosus. The sequence goes on from JAPWDM010000028.1 coordinate 1,009,110, forward strand.
AATACAAAAAAAATTTAAAAAAAAATTAAAAATTAAGAAAAAAAATATATGATGAAAAAATTTAAAAAAAAAAAATAAAAACGAAAATGATCATGAAAAAAAACATGAAAAATTTAAATATCGAAATTTGTATTTAAAATTTTGTATATATCTAAGTAGTCTTGTAAGTTCGTCGACGGCCACGCCCCCGTATCTGGACCACTTTCCCAGCCCAGGAGTGCTGATTGATTGGTTGTGCCTTTTTCAACGTTCTGCAAGATCTACTTCAACAATTCACCGTCTTCTTCTACACACTTTGGATTGAACTACAATCGAGGAATACCATGTTCTTCCGTAAGTTTCAATATACACTCCAGCAGTTCCGGACGAGCATATGTTATCGTGTATCGCATCCACAACGTAAGAAAATATGTCAGCGTATCGAATCCATCTAAGCGGTCTTCTCCAATATCAGATTCGTCAAAGGTAAGTGTCAAAGAGAAGATCAAAAGTTTCTACAGACGAACCCCATTCAATAGCTGATGTTATTTTTTCAGGATAAAAAATATCACGATCTCTTGATGCTATGGATCGGATCATCTCCAAATCAGATAATCGAATGGCTTTATCCAACATCTCATTCAACAATCGAGTTCTAGCCATGGATTCCTCCACTATTATATGGTGTTGAAGACTTCCGCTCATTGTTGTATTTTCACTCGATATTGCTTCGCCAAAAAAATTGAAACTGCTTCATCTCATCGTCATCATCATAATTATATACTGTTCCATGTTGGTGGGGGGATACTGTAATTGCTCCGGCCCATCATCACCATGTGTATTCGCTGCTCCATAGTGGTGGGAATATCACACCAAGTCTTTGCTATCAATCCAGCTATTGGCGCTACTTGGGAAGCCGAGCCACTTCACGTATACTTTATCTTTCTTTTTTTTCAACACCTTTTCCACTAAATATGTGTCTGGATATTTAACTTTTTGTAATTCTTCCTGGTAAAATCCACCTTTAATCGGATTACCATGATAATCTTCTAACAGATACGTAACCGGATTGGTTAATCGTACCTTATTGATTTTAAAAAGTTCCGTCGTCCATGATGGTAGATATCCTTTATCGAATTGAGACTTATGCTTGCTAATGCGAACTACATCACCAACATCATATTTCGGTAGATCCAAAACTTTTATATGATTGTAAACAGTTGAAAGGAGCAATTTCTCCTTGCTTGCTGTTACATCACGCAGTCGCATTTTTATTGTTTTATGTTTCCGTGAAATGTAACTGTCCATTAAATCGTCTAGTATAACCAGCCATCAATGCGATCCATTGTAACTAAACATCTTTCACATTTCAGTCTTCAGCGTTCTATTAAATCTCTCCACCACTGACGCTTTTTAGTTGAAAATGTCGAATAATGGTTGATGTTGTATTTATCCATGAGCGTTTTAAACAGCTGATTATAAAATTCTTGCCATCGTCGGTTTGCAAGTTATCCGGCTTCCGTCCTTGTTTAAGTCTCGATTCAAATGCGGCTGTTACTTCTTTTCCAGTTTTATTTTTAACGGGTACCGCCCATGCATGTTTCGAAAACACGTCGATTGTTGTTAACAGATAATTGAATTTTTTATTCACTGAAGTGTAGGCACCCATCTCAATTAAATCACAAGTCTGCATGGAAATTTTTTTCGCGCTGTCTTATGCAGTACACAAACCATTTGTGCTTTGCTCATTTTGCGTCTCAGTGTCCTCAGCAGGTTTCAGTAATTTATCAAGACGTTCTTCAGTCCTCGATATTCGAAGATTAAGTGCGGAAATTTCTCGATTCATCCATATTTTATTTTGCGTAAAAAGCTCCATTGCCTGGGTCAGCAGGTGCGTAGCATTTTCGATCTTTGTTTTGGTGGTTTCAACTGTTTCTGTTAATTCAGAAAGTTTCTCTGTTGCGAAACTCTTTAAAAATTTCAGATTCACCACATCTTGATCATCAGTCGGATCTTTTATATCGATTAGTTGTCTATTTCCAAAATCATAGTTCCCCGATTGCGTCATCTTCAAACCAGTGTCTTTAAGAATCTGCTTCTTAATACTTTTATCATGCACCCGGCCGAATTTGTCAATAGTTATGTTTCTGTTACGCGCACGACCGAATTTGTCCATTTTCACTCAATGATATCTGCTTCTTTCAGTTCTTCAATGATGGATATTATTTCGTTATTGTGACCGCTGTGTCCAGCTTGTTGTGACGCCACTAGTAATCGTAGTCTACTGACCAGTTCATTCGCATTGTCCCAGTATATATAGTCTTTTTTAAAATTATTAAACTGCATCAAGCCATGTCCCGATCTTGGAGTACCGCCGGCGCTAGCAGATTTTGGAGCACTGCCGACACGACTTCTTGTATCATATATTTTTCTTGATATATGTTTTTTAGCGGAACTGATTGGAAACAACTGACTAATAATGTTTATGTATTTATAACTCGAGCTACCTTTTATTTGCTGGTTTGGACTGTAATTTCGTCTGTGTGCATTTGTTTGCTTTAAAATCTGCTTATACGCATTTAAATCTTTAGTATGATATGAACCAATTTTTGGTGTGTTCATGAAAATCAATTAATATAATCCAGGTGTTCCTTCATACACAATATAACCAATTATTATATCATCACCAGCTATTTGAAACGATTGATTTCCAATCATCTATTCATCATCTTTTTTATACGGTCCGTATACCACATCAATTCCGCTGTTGGGTTGAAGGTATAGTTGTAAGTATTTTTTTGCTATTGGTCCAAACTCTTTTGGCAAATCTTCAGGCGTTGGCATCAATTTTCGAGCAACACTTTGCGCTGATCCGGAGAATTTTGGTGTTTCAAATACATTTTGTTCTTCTTCTTCTGGATACGATTCAAAAACATCTTCTGGAATATCTTGTATTGAAGTATCTTCCTGCTTTGTTGGTAGAGTGTAGTAGTTTGCCGTTTGTTTTTCCAATTTTTTCCTTTTAATTTTAGGTGTGAAAGCATTCGATACTTGCGTCTCTTCTTCTTTTGTTTCCACTTTAATAGGATGTTTCTTCTTGTCACCATTTAACTTTGTAGCTATTTCTTTAAGCAGAGTAGTGACTGGTTCCAATGTGCTTTAAAGCAACATATTTGACTCCACTTTTCCAGATCGTAAAGCATTAAATTTTTTACGTATATTGCTTGCCGCTTTTATAATGTTCTTTTTAATCGCCTTTTTATCCATCTCGATGACTGCTTCTTAGAACGATTTCTCAAGAACTGAAGTTCTATCGCATGTGACTGCTGTATTTATATGGCCGTATTTAAGTGGACCAGTTCGAAACTGCTATACCGGCTACCAAACCAGTTCGAAAAATGTTTGGATCAGCATAGGACCAGCTTAGGGCCAGTATAGGATCAGCTTGGGACCAGTCAGGAGGTCGGTTCACAACTGGTTATATTATTTTCCGGATGTTAATCCCTTCCAGAAACGATCAAACTTGTTTCGATATCTTCCATTGCGTATATCATCTTCTTTGCAAATAGTTAAAAATCCATAGTTATCACACCAACACTCTCTGCATAATTCTTTGAATTGATTGAACGACATATCGGAATTAATATGATCATCATAGATATGTCTGAGGTTGACATCATCCTGTTTGAAGACAGAATATTTCGATAGTTATGGGAATTTACCACCACCTGCAGAAGTTGTGCAATATTTACATGACAATAATATTAGATATAGTTATAATAGATATCAGAATTATAAACAATATAACTGTGGACATTTATGTCTAGAATTTTTAGTCGAATTTTTCCTTGAAAAAATTAGACTTATACAGTCTATACGACAAGAACGGTGAGAGGCGAGAGTAGGAGCGCTATCCGTTTTCGGACCCGTAGAACACGAATATGTAGAAAAAAAATGTCTGATATATATATATATACATATATATATATATATATATATATATATATATATATATATATATATATATATATATATTCCCGCCACCTTTTAATTTGTGTAGGGCCCCCCTATGGAAGTTAAGAGATGAAATTTGGTAAATGGGGCTCATTTTCGAGGCACAACAATACTATCAAAGTGGGGTCAAATTTTGGGAAAATTTTTGATCCGACCCAACTTTTAAGGGGGTGGTGGGGGGCGGAAAAGCAATAAAACTTTTCCAAACCAAGGTTGGAAATAATGTTTCGGTCAATTATCTACAACATATCCAAAATTCAGCTTCCTAGGATGATTTGGTGGGAGTGGAGGGGGGAAAAATGATTTTCGCTGGATCTAACACGCCCCCAGCCCCCCAGAATTAACGTAGAGGGTTAAAATTTGGTGTGTTGATAAAGTTCGTACCTAGGTTGTGCTTTTGGAGGTTTTAATATTTTACCCCCACCCCTCATTTTTAAGCTACAATTTCATGCATTTTCGACGTTTTCGAAGTTTGTACCACTCGCACAAGTCACCCAAATAAACCTAGAGGGCTGAAATTTTGTATTCGGATTGAGTTAGTATCAAGGGGGTGCCTTTTGGGGGTTTCGACTTTTAATCCCTACCCCCACCATTTTTATACCCAAAAGAACATGATTTTTCTTGTTTTTTAACAGTTTCGTTCGGGTCAAAATCTCCTCAAATAAACCTAGAGGGCTGAAATTTTGTGTACAGGTTAAGCTAATAGCCAGACACTGTTTTTTGGGGGTTTCAACTTTTAACCCTTACCCCCACGATTTTTACGCCAATATTTCCTTAATTTTTTTGCTTGTTTTCTAACACGTCTAGAGACTCTCTAAGGAAACCTAGAGGGCTGAAATTTTGTACGTGTATTCAGTTAGTATCCAGCTAGTACCTTTTAGGGAGTCCACATTACTTTTCCCCCCACTTCTCCCATTTTTACATCGGAATTGAATGCTGTTGTTAAATGTGTTTTAAATGCATTACTTTTATTCTAAATACAAGTAGGCGAATAGTAGGGTAGACCGGGGTTAGTTGGGTACAGAGGTAAGTTGAACATGTAAAAATTACCCCACACAAAAGATATGGTCAAATTACCACACTTAAATAAATCAGTCTTATCCAATTAACGACATTACAGAGGTAAGTTGAACATATAAAAATTACACCACACAAAAGATATGACAAAATTACGGTTATTTGGATAAGGGTGACTTAAATAAGTTAGGGTAGACCGGGGTTAGTTGGGTACAGAGGTAAGTTGAACATGTAAAAATTACCCCACACAAAAGATATGGTCAAATTACCACACTTAAATAAATCAGTCTTATCCAATTAACGACATTACAGAGGTAAGTTGAACATATAAAAATTACACCACACAAAAGATATGACAAAATTACGGTTATTTGGATAAGGGTGACTTAAATAAGTTAGGGTAGACCGGGGTTAGTTGGGTACAGAGGTAAGTTGAACATGTAAAAATTACCCCACACAAAAGATATGGTCAAATTACCACACTTAAATAAATCAGTCTTATCCAATTAACGACATTACAGAGGTAAGTTGAACATATAAAAATTACACCACACAAAAGATATGACAAAATTACGGTTATTTGGATAAGGGTGACTTAAATAAGTTAGGGTAGACCGGGGTTAGTTGGGTACAGAGATAAGTTGAACATGTAAAAATTACCCCACACAAAAGATATGGTCAAATTACCACACTTAAATAAATCAGTCTTATCCAATTAACGACATTACAGAGGTAAGTTGAACATATAAAAATTACACCACACAAAAGATATGACAAAATTACGGTTATTTGGATAAGGGTGACTTAAATAAGTTAGGGTAGACCGGGGTTAGTTGGGTACAGAGGTAAGTTGAACATGTAAAAATTACCCCACACAAAAGATATGGTCAAATTACCACACTTAAATAAATCAGTCTTATCCAATTAACGACATTACAGAGGTAAGTTGAACATATAAAAATTACACCACACAAAAGATATGACAAAATTACGGTTATTTGGATAAGGGTGACTTAAATAAGTTACCCTTATCCAATTAACCATATTAAAGAAATTTGTATCATTTATAAATAATTTTTTTGAAATATTTATATGGAAATATTATCACAATTAATACATATATATGTATCACTAGTATTAGGTACGCAATTAATATGCGCCCAATTTTTGCACAACTGACATTCAATCCACGTTTCTTTGGGGCTACACTTTGAAAATAGTTCATTGCATATTAAGCAAGAAATCCTTGGTAATAATATTAAGCAATTACTATTAATACAAATATTAATTTTTTTAGTAACTTTTTTACACTTTTTTTTTATATTTTGTTCTTTCTCTAATGTTTTTATTTCTATTGAATCGGTTAAAACACTAGATTTTCTTTTCCTCTTGGTTTGACCCTGTTCTTTTGAAGCAGCCCTTGGGTACGGTCGAACTATTTCTGGAGAAAATATTGTAGGTGATGATGTTAAAATTTGCGATTCTGGGGGATCAGTTACGAATGACGGAGCGAAATCATCTTGAGTAAAAATATTTTCATTATATGGAAATATTCCAGTCTTTTTAAATCCTTTTATGATATTTGTATTAGTTGTAGCTAATGGTAATGAATCTGCTACTATTTTTGGGATATCATATATTGTTATTTTTTCACCTGGATTATTTCTTAACCATAAATCTTGTGCAGTTGAAGCATATTTCTTAAATGGTCCATACACAGCCACATCAAGTGGTTGTAATTTATGGCTACAATGTGGTGGAAAGGATAACATTACGATCCCATTATTTTTCGCTAAGTTTAAGGTTGGTACATGTAAATGTGAGGAATGATTATCTAATAAGAGTAATACTGGATTATTAATAGATGGTTTAACGTGTGCGATGAAATGCTGCATGTACATAAAAAATTCTTCATTTGTTACCCAACCGCTAGAATTTCCTGCACCAATAGAACCTTTTGGTCCATTATTAATAAAATGATTTTTATATTTTTTTCGTGGAAATACGAACATAGGAGGCACTGTATTTCCGTTTGCAGAAACAGCACATATTAGTGTGACATTAGTGCCCCGTTCAGCAGAAGTTATGGAGCCAACATTTTTTTTACCTTTGGCAGCAATTATTTTAGGAGGTTTTAATACAGTACTAATTGAGGTTTCATCAACCTTATAAATATTTGATGCGGTAAATTGATATTTATTCTTAACTTCAGCTAATTTTGTGAAAAATGGTTTTACATTTTGAACATTAAATGATGTCGCTCGTCCGATACTTGTTGCTTCTGGTTTTCTAATTGATAATTCTCGATTCCTTTTTAGAAAACTAGTAAGCCACTCTTTGCCAGCTATTTTATTAATTTTCCATATTTCAGGCATTTTAATATTAAATTTTTCAGCACACTCATAAGCAAGCTGGCGAACATTTTTCGGAGTCAATCCATAAAATATCGAAGCCATTTGTAGTAAATAATCTTTTAATGCAATTTCCTGGTCCTTAGAAAATACTTGTCTAGGTTTTTTATAACCAATTGTCGGTAAATCTTGCGTTTCCTTATTTTTATATGCTTTTAACTTAATTATATAACGTGATAGTGTCGTACGTTTAATATTAAATTCCTTTGAAGCAGCATTGATACTTCGGTTTCCAGAAATTATTGTTCTTGCGGCATCATTAAATGTTTCGATAGATATAAAACCTCTTTCAGTTTTACGTTTATAATTTCTCATATCTAATAGAAATAAAAAACAAATATATAATAAAAGAAAATCTTAATCATAGTTTTGTTAATGAAAAAAATTTTACTTACTTGTTATTTGTAAATGATACAAATTGATAATTGAAACTGATGTATTTTGTTAAGATAAATCTATTACTGTTTTATATTAAAAATTTATATATTTGAAGAAAATTTCAATTTTTGTAAAATGAGTGTACATTATAATATATAAAATAGCATTGTGAAATAAAAGTACATAATATATGAAGGTATATGCACTTAAACTTTGTAATTAAACAATTACGGTCACATACAAAAAGTAGTCACAAACGCCACAAACTTCACAAACACAAATCGTTCACATTTTTATATGTAAAATTTATAATTTTGAAGAAAATTTCAATTTTTGTAAAATTAATATATATTAAAACCACTTTTTAAGTAATAGTTTAAAAAAATAGAAACAAGTTCGCATTTACATGTATTTTGTTAAAAGTAACACAATTCGTTCACTTTTATTATATATAAAATTTATACTTTTGGAAAAAATTACAAATTTTTTTAAAATTAATAATGGTTGTAACCACTTGTAAGAATAATTGAAAAAAATAATAAAAACAAGTTCACAAAAAACAATGTTTAAGTACATATAACAACACATATTATGTGCTTTAACTTCACGACGGTGTATTGTACACTAAACTTTTTATGTTTCCTATCATTTAATATATTCTGGTTTATAAAAAAAGGGGGAAACATCACAAACACATACGTGTTACTAAACATATATGTGATATATGTGGTATGTTATTATGTATGTTTTAATATTTAAACAAGGGTGCCACCCCAACACATCTTACTGAATATATATATATATATATATATGTATGTATGTAATATGTGTTATGTATATGTAGTTAAAATACACATGAATATATGTAAAACTTTTTATGTTTCCTATCATTTAATATATTCTGGTTTATAAAAAAGAGGGAAACATCACAAACACATACATGCTACTAAACATATATATGATATATCTGGTATGTTATTATGTATGTTTTAATATTTAAACAAGGGTGCCACCCCAACACATCTTACTGAATATATATATATATATATGTATGTATGTAATATGTGTTATGTATATGTAGTTAAAATACACATGAATATATGTAAAACTTTTTATGTTTCCTATCATTTAATATATTCTGGTTTATAAAAAAGAGGGAAACATCACAAACACATACATGCTACTAAACATATATATGATATATGTGGTATGTTATTATGTATGTTTTAATATTTAAACAAGGGTGCCACCCCAACACATCTTACTGAATATATATATATATATATATATATGTATGTATGTAATATGTGTTATGTATATGTAGTTAAAATACACATGAATATATGTAAAACTTTTTATGTTTCCTATCATTTAATATATTCTGGTTTATAAAAAAGAGGGAAACATCACAAACACATACATGCTACTAAACATATATATGATATATGTGGTATGTTATTATGTATGTTTTAATATTTAAACAAGGGTGCCACCCCAACACATCTTACTGAATATATATATATATATATATATATATATATATATATATATATATATATATGTATGTAATATGTGTTATGTATATGTAGTTAAAATACAAATATTGATTTTTATTTTTCTTACGTATTTAGAAAGGTTTTTTATATGATATTGTATGTATACAGTATTGAAATGGCTTTTTATCTTATGATAATGTATGAAAAATGTAGATTTAAAATACTAATGGAAGTAAGATATTGTAATACGTTAACAAAAGTCAGGTGAATGTATAATATTTTAACCAAAAGTAAGTTAAAGTATTGAAATATTGGTATATGTGAATGTTTTATTATGATTTTTCTAACTATTCATAAAAGTTGATAAAACGTACATCATAAATAACAAATTATAAATTTACTCTTAAACTATTATTTTTACATAAAAAATACTTATCCACATTTGTTTATTTTAAGAAAATACATGATAATTTTAAAAAAAGTTTTATAATTTATGAATTTTTAATAGTTTTGTATCTTATGATAATGTATGAAAAATGTACATTTAAAATACTAATGTAAGTAAGATATTGTAATACGTTAACAAAAGTCAGGTGAATGTATAATATTTTAACCAAAAGTAAGTTAAAGTATTGAAATATTGGTATATGTGAATGTTTTATTATGATTTTTCTAACTATTCATAAAAGTTGATAAAACGTACATCATAAATAACAAATTATAAATTTACTCTTAAACTATTATTTTTACATAAAAAATACTTATCCACATTTGTTTATTTTAAGAAAATACATGATAATTTTAAAAAAAGTTTTATAATTTATGAATTTTTAATAGTTTTGTATCTTATGATAATGTATGAAAAATGTACATTTAAAATACTAATGTAAGTAAGATATTGTAATACGTTAACAAAAGTCAGGTGAATGTATAATATTTTAACCAAAAGTAAGTTAAAGTATTGAAATATTGGTATATGTGAATGTTTTATTATGATTTTTCTATTCATAAAAGTTGATAAAACGTACATCATAAATAACAAATTATAAATTTACTCTTAAACTATTATTTTTACATAAAAAATACTTATCCACATTTGTTTATTTTAAGAAAATACATGATAATTTTAAAAAAAGTTTTAAAATATATGAATTCTTAAAAATTTTGTATCATTTACTATTAATATGTAAAAATTTTTTCTAAGTTCAAATATACATTGATTTTGTATGTAAGCGATGTTGTTGCAGTCATCTGACTTATATTGAGTACAAACATCGTCTTACGATGTGTGTTGTTACTGTACTATGTTTTATGTGTCTATATAAAAATCAAAAAAAATGAAAAAAAAAATGAAAAAAAAATGAAAAATTTTAAAAAAAATTCTTATATTTTAATATAAACTTTAAAAAACTTCATTAATAATTATATATTTTATAACAAATTAAAACAAAAAAATATAAAAAAAAAGTAAAATTTACCACGCTGCAAAATCCAAAACTTATATATGATGATGGTACCTTTTTAAATATCGATGTGTGTAGTTGACTTAAACATTATGAACGGTTCGGTCAAAGTATATATAGCTATTATGTATGTGTGTAAGACCATTACATTAATAGTTTTATTTTGACTAAGTTCTGTTCTTTTGAAAATATTATTTTTTGTTAAGTTGATATTTTCAAATAATTTTTATTTACTACAGTAACATCGTAAAGGTACTTCATCGAAAAATTATGAAAATATATAAAGTAAGTGTTTTGGTATTAAAAAAAATATGTGTTTTTATTTATTAAAAATTTTTATGATTTTTATTAATAATTCACATATATTTTTATTAACCCAAAACCATTTATATATAATTTTTATAATTTTTTAATATTATCCTATATTATGTCAAAGCAAGTCCATGGGCTATAGGTGTTAAGCCTTAGGCTCTTATGTGGACAAACAATTTTATAAAATAAATTTTTTAATAAATTTATAATGCAGAAACTCACTACATACCAAGCGCGAATGAAGTGTGTTATTCGAACGTTAAATAAATATATATTTTATATATTTAAAAATTGTCGCATACAATCTAGCGAAGAGCTATGAGCAAATGTTTGAATTATTTCAATAAAACTATATTACTTAAAATATATGGTAATAGTTTTTATTCAAATATGAATATTTTCAAAAAAGAATTTTTTTTATTTTTTTAAATATTAAAAATTTTAGAAAATATTTTTTATATAAAAAGTAACAAAAGAAATAAATTTATTTTTATTTCAATTTTTGTTATAATTTTTATATGTTTATATCAGTTTATGAAGAAATTTCATACTGATTAATAAATGAAAAACTTTTTAAAATATTTCTTTTTTTTTTAAATTGGAATAATTTTATTAAGTTTGGAACATACAGTTCCCTGGTTGATCCTGCCAGTAGTCATATGCTTGTCTCAAAGATTAAGCCATGCATGTCTCAGTACAAGCCATATTAAGGTGAAACCGCGAAAGGCTCATTATATCAGTTATGGTTCCTTAGATCGTACATACATTTACTTGGATAACTGTGGTAATTCTAGAGCTAATACATGCAAACAGAGTTCCGACCAGAGATGGAAGGAATGCTTTTATTAGATCAAAACCAATCGATGTTAACATATTTTTATAATATATTTTATGTTTTTTTATAATTTCATATATATATTTAATATATGTGCATCGTAATAATTTGGTGACTCTGAATAACTTTTAGCTGATCGCACGGTCTTTATAGTACCGGCGACGCATCTTTCAAATGTCTGCCTTATCAACTGTCGATGGTAGGTTCTGCGCCTACCATGGTTGTAACGGGTAACGGGGAATCAGGGTTCGATTCCGGAGAGGGAGCCTGAGAAACGGCTACCACATCCAAGGAAGGCAGCAGGCGCGCAAATTACCCACTCCCGGCACGGGGAGGTAGTGACGAAAAATAACGATACGGGACTCATCCGAGGCCCCGTAATCGGAATGAGTACACTTTAAATCCTTTAACGAGGATCCATTGGAGGGCAAGTCTGGTGCCAGCAGCCGCGGTAATTCCAGCTCCAATAGCGTATATTAAAGTTGTTGCGGTTAAAAAGCTCGTAGTCGAATTTGTGTCCTACACTGTCGGTTCACCGCTCGCGGTGTTTAACTGGCATGTTTTGTGGGACGTCCTACCGGTGGTGAGGTATAAATTATATATTGTATAATTATGGTTATAAATACTTGTATTTTTATTTAAATTTTTATTTTTATGGTAAGTTATTATTTATATTTTTACTTACTTGAAAAGTTTAAAGTATACTAGTTAAATTTTATATACTAATATGTACATTAAAGTATAATTTATCGTAAGTGTTAAAGTTATTTATTTTTTATAATTTAAATAATGGAGACAGCCTCCCAATTATAATCCTATCGCGGTGCTCTTAATTGAGTGTCGAGATGGGCCGGTACGTTTACTTTGAACAAATTAGAGTGCTTAAAGCAGGCTTTAAAATTTAAATAGTGCCTGAATATTGTGTGCATGGAATAATGGAATAGGACCTCGGTTCTATTTTGTTGGTTTTCGGAAGTTTTTCCGAGGTAATGATTAATACGGACAGATGGGGGCATTCGTATTGCGACGTTAGAGGTGAAATTCTTGGATCGTCGCAAGACGGACAGAAGCGAAAGCATTTGCCAAAAATGTTTTGATTGATCAAGAACGAAAGTTAGAGGTTCGAAGGCGATCAGATACCGCCCTAGTTCTAACCATAAACGATGCCAGCTAGCGATCCGCCAAAGTTCCTCCGATGACTTGGCGGGCAGCTTCCGGGAAACCAAAGCTTTTGGGTTCCGGGGGAAGTATGGTTGCAAAGCTGAAACTTAAAGGAATTGACGGAAGGGCACCACCAGGAGTGGAGCCTGCGGCTTAATTTGACTCAACACGGGAAACCTCACCAGGCCCGGACACCGGAAGGATTGACAGATTGAGAGCTCTTTCTTGATTCGGTGGGTGGTGGTGCATGGCCGTTCTTAGTTGGTGGAGCGATTTGTCTGGTTAATTCCGATAACGAACGAGACTCTAGCCTACTAAATAGACG
>JAPWDM010000028.1:1025000-1030000 GCA_035578155.1 Brachynemurus nebulosus
GAACTTTGAAGAGAGAGTTCAAGAGTACGTAAAACCGTTCAGGGGTAAACCTGAAAAACCCGAAAGGTCGAAAGATGAGATTCATTTACTTTTTATCGTATATTAACCAACTTGTATTTGTTAGTGACAAAATTTATTATTATTATATATTATAATTTTTTATGGTATATTTATAATTTATAAAATTATTGCACTACTATATGTTGTGTATAATAACGAGGTATGCACTTCTCATCTTGTAGGACGTCGCGACCCGTTAAATATTGATTTATGAAATATTTTTGTGCATTGTATATTATATTATAAATTTTTATTTATTTGTGTAATATATGCCTATATTATCTAATTAATTGTTTGACGGTATAAATATTCATAATATAAGATTAAGTGTAAAAATTTTTTTTTTTACACGTTCATTACCTAAAACGAGTATATATGGGTTTTATTAGGTTTTTTATATTTCTTAATAAAACAAATGATTTTATTTGGTTTTTATACCAATAAATCATACCATATTACTGTCAGTTTTTAGGTATTAATTTGAACAATAATCTTTTTGTCAGCGACGCTATAGCTTTGGGTACTTTCAGGACCCGTCTTGAAACACGGACCAAGGAGTCTAGCATGTGCGCAAGTCATTGGGAATAAAATATTTTTTCATCGAAATATTAATAAATTTTATGAAACCCAAAGGCGAAATGAAAGTAAAATAATTTTTTTAAAAAAGATTTTTATTTTTTTTATTATAAATTTGAGGGAGGATATATTTTTATTATGTATTAAATATCGCACTCCCAGGGCATCTTATATTATTCTTATAATTTTTTTATAATTTTTATTATGAATAAAGGTGCACCTAGAGCGTACACGCTGGGACCCGAAAGATGGTGAACTATGCCTGGTCAGGACGAAGTCAGGGGAAACCCTGATGGAGGTCCGTAGCGATTCTGACGTGCAAATCGATCGTCGGAACTGGGTATAGGGGCGAAAGACTAATCGAACCATCTAGTAGCTGGTTCCCTCCGAAGTTTCCCTCAGGATAGCTGGCGTTCATCATTCAACGAGTCTCATCCGGTAAAGCGAATGATTAGAGGCCTTGGGGCCGAAACGACCTCAACCTATTCTCAAACTTTAAATGGGTGAGATCTCTAGCTTGCTTAAAATCATATATTGATTTTATTTTTAATTTTATATATATGTGAAGCTATGAGAATAATATTTTTAATTAAGATAATATTTATGGATCAGAATGCCAAGTGGGCCACTTTTGGTAAGCAGAACTGGCGCTGTGGGATGAACCAAACATAGAGTTAAAGCGCCAAAATCGACGCTTATGGGATACCATGAAAGGCGTTGGTTGCTTAAGACAGCAGGACGGTGGCCATGGAAGTCGGAATCCGCTAAGGAGTGTGTAACAACTCACCTGCCGAAGCAACTAGCCCTGAAAATGGATGGCGCTGAAGCGTCGTGCTTATACTCTATCGTCAATTGTTATTATAGATATTTATTATTTTTATAAAAATTTTTAAATATCATGAAAACTTGACGAGTAGGAGGGTCGCGATGGTGTGCGCGGAAGGATTGGCCGTGAGGCTGTCTGGAGCCGCCATCGGTGCAGATCTTGGTGGTAGTAGCAAATACTCCAGCGAGGCCCTGGAGGACTGACGTGGAGAAGGGTTTCGTGTGAACAGCCGTTGCACACGAGTCAGTCGATCCTAAGCCCTAGGTGAAAACCGATGTTAATGTTGATGTGTTTTAATAAATTATATAATTATTTTTATAAATAATTATTATTTAAAATAATAAAATTTTATAAAATAAATAAATAAATAATAAATAATTACATCCATTGGGCGAAAGGGAAACCGGTTCCTATTCCGGTACCCGGCAGCGGAACCGTATATAAGTCGGGCCCTCATTCACATTATATATGTGTATATGAGTGTTCGTCGGGGTAACCCAAAGAGGCCTGGAGACGCCGTCGGAAGATCCAGGAAGAGTTTTCTTTTCTGCATGAGCGTTTGAGTTCCCTGGAATCCTCTAGCAGGGCGATAGGGTTTGGAACGCGAAGAGCACCGCAGTTGCGGCGGTGTCTGGATCATTCCCTCGGACCTTGAAAATCCAGGTGAGGGCCACGTGGAGGTGTCGCGCCGGTTCGTACCCATATCCGCAGCAGGTCTCCAAGGTGAAGAGCCTCTAGTCGATAGAATAATGTAGGTAAGGGAAGTCGGCAAATTAGATCCGTAACTTCGGGATAAGGATTGGCTCTGAGGACCGGGGCGTGTCGGGCTTGATTGGGATGTAGGTTATGGCTAACGTGCCGGGCCTGGGTGAGGTGATACCATATTACCTACTAAATGTTATACATATGTTTTGTAAATTTTATTTATTAAAATAATAAATAATTATAATGTGTGTATTTATGTATTATATAGAACAATTATTGGAAAAATCGATTTTATTTGTAATTATATTTAATTATTGTATGGTACAGTACTGATATATAAAAATCTGATTTTTTATTTTTGTTATTTTATTAATATGTACTCCATAAGAATAATTTATAAATTACATAATTTTCTAAGTAATTAGTTATTATGTGTATAATAAATGAATATTTGGGGATTTAATATATATTTGATAATAATCATTTATGTAAAATGATGGCTAAAGTTTTTATATACAAAGGCTGTATTATTTATATAATAAAACTAAATATGATTTATTTATAATAATTTCATTAAAAGTTTTTTCATTTGTTCGAAAAATACTTTACATATCTATGTAATTATTGAAAATTTTTTAAATTATTATTTACTTGTATGCTATTAATGAATTAGTTTTGGGTATATGTTTTTGTGGATCCGAACTCGGTCCCGTGCCTTGGCCACCTACGGAACTTTCTTGCTGCGAGACTTTACTCAACATATATATCATATAATTTTTATATTTATATTTTTATTTATTTAATTATATTATATTAAAATGAAAAATATATATGCGTAAATGTTCTCTTCGGCCGCCATTTAACGGTTAACTCAGAACTGGCACGGACTAGGAGAATCCGACTGTCTAATTAAAACAAAGCATTGCGATGGCCCCAACGGGTGTTGACGCAATGTGATTTCTGCCCAGTGCTCTGAATGTCAACGTGAAGAAATTCAAGCAAGCGCGGGTAAACGGCGGGAGTAACTATGACTCTCTTAAGGGGTGGCGTCCGCGTCGCGAGAGTCGGGCAACTATCACCTGCTGGCGGGTGATAGGCTAATACCCCTTCAGTGATCGGGGTTGCCAGCCCAGGTCATCTAGTCATACTTGGCACGTCTATAAAGAACAAAGCCTCGGACGGGGAACCTGATGGTCTCCAGCGTTCCTCGCACAATTTGGAGACCGATGACGACGAACCCAGCGAGTCAAAGGTATTTAGAGTGCCGTGGCCCTTCAAACAAGATTTTTCATCCATATGCGAATATTGCGCCGAAGACGGAAGGGCCCGCTTTCTGCACCTCAGGATCCAGGATTTAGAGAGACATATAAATGAATATCATCCTGGATCTACAATATTATATATATGCGACAGTTGTAATAAAGAGTATAAAACAAGACGAGGTGCGGAAACTCATAGGCCCAAGTGCCCTGGGCCAAGACAGGAAGCTCACTTGCCACATGAGTGTCCATTATGTCAAAGAGCCTTTTTGACACCCAGGGCACTTACACAACATCAGCGACACGAACACCCGGACACCCGTAACACAGCTAGGGCGGCTCTGCAAGTCCCTGCAGTTAAAAGAGCTAGAGCAGGGTCTTGGACAGATAACGAAATGCGTGTTATGAAAGAATTAGAAGAACAGTACCCGGATGATAAAAACATTGCGGTACGCATTTCAGAAGCGTTGGGTACCAGAACCGCCAAGCAAGTTCGGGATAAAAGGGCCTATGAGCGTAGTCAGGCGGCAAAGCGCAACCGCACTGACAACCCGGAAGTTAATGTCTCACTTCCGGAAGATGACATGCCGCAAGAAGCGGTGGAAATAGATGACCGGCCACGATTGCTTGTTGAGGTCCCGGCAGTCGTGGTTACAGAGGAAGAGGATAGGCCACCTGAGCATGCGATCAGCGACGATGACTCCAATGAGTGGGTTAGGAGTCTGATCGAGGTGGCCCAGGCAATTGAGATAAATGAAGAAGATCCCTTCCATAAAGCTGGCACCTCACTTGACCGCCTAGGCTGCCTTGTCCTCAGTGAGGACCAAAAGTTAAATACGCAAGCCGAGCTGGACTCGGCTTATAATGAAATTATAATTGCGCTAGGCGCCAGCGGTCCCAAGACGCGCGACAAAAGACCTCGCATAAGAGGTAAGGGCAAGAGAGCAAAAAAAAAAACGCTATATATATGCCAAAACACAAGATCTCTTTAAGAAAAATCCAGGTCGGCTCGCCAAATGTATACGCGAAAACGTCTCCCACATCGACTGCAGTTCTGTATCCCTCTCTGCGGTCGATGTTAAAGAATATTACAATAAAATTTGGGGCGAGCCATATCCCAGAAGCAATGTGTATCTGGGACACATTAACGAAGAAGGCATAGCTCTCAGCGACTCCCTCACCTCGATCACAGTAGAAGAAGTGAGGGGTCGCATTGCCCACGTCAAGGGAGACTCGGCAGCCGGTATAGACGGCCTAACAAAAGCAGATATTAACAAACCGGTTGTCGTAAAAGTCCTGGCCAAATTGTTCAATATAGTGACTGCTACGCAAATATTTCCGAGTAAATGGCAAGAGAATAGAACCACCCTGTTGCTAAAAGAGGGAAAAGACCCCAAAGAAGTAAGCAGTTATAGGCCCATTACCATCTCGGGCATTGTCGCGCGCATATATTGGGGAATCATTAATAAGCAACTCTGTAGGGTGGTCAAATTGACTACCAGACAAAAAGGCTTTGTCCCTGAGTCTGGTATTTTTAATAATGTGCACCTCCTAAGCGAAGTTATAGGTCAGGC